>VXBO01013826.1:351732-455998 GCA_013400135.1 Rhinoptilus africanus
GGTTTAGTGGTGGCTTTGGCAGTGTTAGGCTGATGGTTGCATTTGATGATCTGAAATCTCCCTTCCAACCAAGATGATTCTATTAGCCCTTCTTCCTGAGGAAAAACACTTCTCAGTCTTCTTATTAATCAACCAAATAGATTGACCTCCTCAGCTATAAGAAATAATCTTAAGGTCTTTAATTACCTTTTCTCTCTTCTTTGTGTGTTCTATATAAACAATGATAATTCCGTTCTTGTGTAATGTCCAATATCGAGGTAAGCTAAGCCTCACAGCTCTCATTGCCACCGCCCTGCTTGTACAGCTGCAGACATTTTTTTCTCTGCAGAGTTGCACAGAGCAGCTTCTGGTTCCTTCATCACTGGCGTTCGTGCAACAGACACCAAGGTCAGTGAAGAAAGGGGAGGAGCAGAGATTCTCCTGCAGCCCATGAAGAAGATCATGGTGAAGCAGGTTATTCCCCTGCAGCCCATGGATGAAAACAGTAGAGCAGAAATCCACACTGCAGCATGTGGAAGACCCTGCGCCAGAGCAGGCAGATATACTCTGAAGGAAACTGGCCCTTGGAGAGGAGCCAATGCAGGAGCAGGTTTTCTAGCAGGAACTGCAGCCCATGGGAAGGACCCATTTTGGAGAAACTTGGGAAGGACCATATCCTGGAGCAGGGGAACACCATGAGGAGGAAAAAGTAGCAGAGAAATGTTATGGACTGACCACACCCCCCGTTCCCATCCCCCCTGCACCGCTCAGGGAGGGAGGGGGGGAGAGGTAGAAGAGTCATGGTTGAAGTTGAGCCTGGGAGGAAGGGGGAGGTGAGGAGAAGGTAGTTTTGTTTTTATTTCTTGCTATCCTAATCTGTTATTAATTGTCAATAAATTAAATTAATTTCCCTGAAGTCGAGTCTGGTTTGCGCATGATGATAATTGGTGATCGATCTGCCTATCCTTAGGTCAACCCATGAGCTTTACATTGTATTTTCTCCCCTTGTCCCACTGAGGAGGGGCCAGACACAGTTAACCCACCACAACACTGGTGATTTATTTTAACAAAACTCTACACTTCAGGGGGAGCTGAGAATGACATGACAAGAAACAGCACAGATATGGTGAAAAGGTGGGTCAGGAACCTTTATGGACAGTACCAGGCGACCTTCTTTCTTCTCCAAGTGTAACTGGAAAGTTCTGCCTCATAATAAAGCAAGATGCCATCAAACATCTTCTAATGTTTGTAGCAGGAGTTCCCAGCTAACTTTGGTAGTCCAAGATGCCTGGGAACAGGGCATTTCAGGTTTTCAGCCACAAAACAAGGTTAATGGTATATTGCTATTTGCAGGGAAGGGAACGAATAGCATATTTAGATATGTAACACTAAAAATATTCTAAAAATCAGCTGTTCTAATAATGGGAGGCAGAGTGAAAGACAGGACAATGAGAAAGCAACAGGGAAAGAGAGTGCTGGCCAATTAAAGCAAGAAAGAAGTACTTCCACAATTTTGAAGCTGAATTAAATATTTTCATAGTTAAAAATAAAAACACTGACCGCTAATTATTGACCAGGATTGCGCTGAACCAAGGTTACCACAGTGAGAAATTTTACTTTAAAATTTTATTCTGATTTCAAGTTTTAAATCAAATGAGTCTCAAAAACATGAACTGAATTGCCTTAGGGAAAAAAATTATTTGGGTCAGTTGAATCATGCCACTCAGTTTCTATTTAGTCACTTTAGTATATTAGTATTGTACTTAGATAGTGGATATGCAATAGATGTTGCCTAAAAAAGTTTTTAAATGCATGCTTATTTTCTTACACAGTGAAAATTTAGTAAGATAAAAATCTGCAATTGAGACTTTCTTTTCAGAGTGGAAACAAGCTTGGAACTGAGTATAACTGGAAAGAACAAGAAACACAGAGGCTGCCTCTTGAAATCTTGCAAATAACCTGAAAATTATTTAATATTTTTATGTAGATGGTAGATAAAATATAGCAATCTAAACACATTCAAAAGTGCAAATGATGAAGATAAAACTGCAAAATATAAAAGTTACCTTCACTGAAGGCCCATTGACACATTTTTGTAGTCTGTCCTTTCTTTAATTCATTTATTAATGTATTTTGGGTTATTTTATTCCATTTTGACTGGTTTTAAGGATACAGAAATTTGATTTAATACTAAAAGGACTTTTTTTAAGAATTATCAAATTCTACTACTTATATTGTAGTTTTATCTGTAGTTCTTCCATGACTTGAACTATAAAGCTTTTATGTCTAACAATTGCTACCTGAATCCTGTAAGATCACAGATAAAAATCCATTGAAAGTAAAGGGAAATCAGTCAGCATTTTCACATATTACGATGTTAAAAGACTGTCTCCAATGAATTACGGAATTGTAGTCTCTCTGGAACCATCTATTATCCTGTACATAATGAAGTGTTTAGCCAACATATGGGACCTTAAAGATAAAATTACATTTAAGGCCTGCCAGAAGAACATCAGCCAGTCAAAGCAGGTGATTAGCTACTAGGCAGCAAATCTGGGCTGTAATTTACTGTTGTAAATATGGATGGAGACTAGATAAATGAACTCTAGAAGAAATAGAACATACTGATAATTGTCATTTATGAAATAAAATCCTTGCGCAGTGAGGTCAAGCCTACAGTTGATAGCGTATAGTGTTATTGTGTTTGTTTTCTTGGTTTATAACAATCTGGAGAGAAAGAGACTAGAAGTATTTTTTCAGGAGCTTAGTGAATCTTAAAGTAGCAATAGTGATAGTGACAGACTGTCTTTATACAGCAATCAATCCCTTAAGAATTATTTTAAATGTTTTCTAAAACTTGCATTAAAGGTATAAAAATAAATCAGTGAATGTAGTTAGTGAAGAAATTTGAAATGATGAGTACTGTGGCAGAAGTTAGAAGACAGCAAGCAGAAAAAGAGGGAGAAGGATGTATTCTCTATTCTTCCATTGGCTTCTGAGTAAACGTGAATATGATGATTTACTTCTCTGTGCTTTGGGTTTTCCAACCTGTAAAATGGGGACAGTGATACCAGCTGGGATAGATGGAGACTGCCAACACTTTCACATGACAGAGTAATTGCACCTCCGGGGATCCACAGATGGTTCCCACAGAGCTGGCTCCAAAGGCAGTCCTGCAAAAAAAAGTAACATCAGTAACACCACTTGCAGACCAACATGGCCTTAAGCATGGTGTCAGCTGGTGATACTCTTGATCAATTTGCTCCTTCCTAGAAAGTCTTCAACACTGTCTCCTGCAAGAGACTATGGGATTTGTGAATAATCTAAAATTATTCTAAACTCACACTATCTACAGGCAGATTGTAGGCGGCTTCAGGTCTTCAGATACAAAATGGAATAATTACTGAATTCCGTGGTTTTATTATTTCGGAAACATCCACAGTGTTACGGGTCATGTACACCAACACCTCAAGCAGTTAAGCTCAGACATCTCCTCTTGCATGTTGAGAAACTCTCCAGGAGTAGGCTGGCAGAAGAGGATCAGCCCTTCCAAGACACACCCGATCTTTTTGTCCCTCTTAAAGCCTTCCCTCCACCCCAAGAAGGCTCCCTCTTTGTACTGCAGTCATGGCCCGTGCAGAAACACCCAGGAGAGAGGAGCTGAGAATGGTCTTCTTCAAAAGCTTCTCAAATGCACATGACAATGCAAGCACTCTGGCTCCATTCCAGGGTTAGAGATTTAAACTGACTGGTTTCTCACTTGAAAGCATGCTAATATTGGTGCTTTGGCTACTCCTACATCAGAAAATGTTTCCTGGGCAGTCTATAACCACTATTGTGTGCATGCAAGTTACCGTAACACAACTAATGAATAGGAGATTAGTCCTTGAACTCACAGGAGTTCCAAAAATGGTGTCTTTTCAAACACAAGCTCAAGTCTGCAGAATTCATTCCCAGACTTCAGAACACAGTCCAAATGCAAGTACCTTGCCTTTTAAGTTTTCTTGGGAAACAGCATTTAATATTACCTCAATTTAACAACATATTTCAAATTATTAGTTAATTATTAATTAATTGCTAATTACAATTACTGTCCTCCTTCAGGAAAAGGAGTGGAAAAGGACCCAGAAGTGTCAGAGTGAGACACATCCTTTCCATGAAGTCATAAATTTATGACGGCAGCACCCACTCCATTGCTCTGTTCCATTTGAACAACACAGGTAAGATCCATAACACTCTTATTTACCGGCTCTTCTTCAAACTTATTCCAGATTTTATAACTCTAGAACACTCCATGTTATAACAAATGGAAAAGTCTCTTTTTTCTTCCTGAAGTTGCCACCAAGCTTAATGAATCCTGTAGGATAGAATCACAGTTTGGTTTCGGAATTAGTAAGTGATTGCATCTCATACTGGAAAGCTTTGTGTGTGCATTTTGCTAGAGGGTACATCATTAAGCCTGTGTGTTATTCATATAAAATGTAGGTTGATAAGAATTACAGTGGAGAGGAAAAGGAAAAGAAGTCTAGATTTATATGTAATATTTCTTCCAAAATTAAAAGAATTGATAGGAAATTCACGATGGCACCAAAGCCCCTTCAATCCTTGTAATAAGGTAAATGGTTATAAAGGATATGTATTCAGAATTATTCCATACTTTTTGTTGCAAGTCTTTCCTATTCTTCTTTTTCCTTCACCTAGGATCTAATTTCTCTGTTGCCATTTATTATTTCCTCCGATTTTTAAGACAAAGGCTTGATTCTATTATTCAACCCTTTAATAGTAGTATCAGATACATCCTATGGGTATGTATGTTCCTTATGGTCACACATCTACAATAACTATCCTCACACTTTGATCAAGAGTTCCCAAGAATCCAGGGGTTCATCTTATTTTCTTGATATAGAGTGGTCCAACTGAAACTTATTCTAAGCTCTAAAGTACAGAGCAAATCACATTTCATGCAACTTTTAAACACCAGAGTGAATGTAAGAACTTTGACTGCTTTAGCTATTGTCATTGCTGTCTTCTTGTCCAATACACAAGAAGAGAGATGAAGTGATGGCATTTCCAGGAAAGTGGTTCATTTTGAAACAAAAGGTGCAGATTAGCTGACCGCCCAGGTATCAATTGTAATAGTCAGAATTTGGTGAGGAATATGCTTGTTTTCTATTGGTTCTCATAGCAGGCTTCACAGACTCACAAAACTAAGCATTTCTTCACAGGATCGAGGCCATGTGTAATAAATTAGGACATCTTAGTGCTGGAGAGTTAAAGATACTGTCTCAGAAAAGGCTGCTGGGATTAACATCCTGTAATGACAGTGGTAGGATATTTAAATTGCCACTTGTAGAGGGGATGAGGTTTGACAGAGGTACAGCAGGTATGGACTGCGCACAGTGTAATGCAGTGAGATACCCAGGTCGTTCTGGCACTGAGAGCACTGCACCTTACCAGTCTGGATCCCAGAAGGGGTGAGTTTATCCAGACACAAAGCTTTGGCGCCCATCTGAGGCAGCCAAACTCGCCATCCACCCTGTCTCCCTCCCTCCCTGCTCAAACTATTGCAGTTTTTCCTCTGTGATCCCACTGCCAAAATAACTGTAATCAACAGGCAGAGCTTTGTTTTCCTAACACGTATTGGTTGCAGGATTTGTTTGCAGGTGCAGACAGTGCCTTCTACTTTTTTTATCAGATGTAAAGAGAACTTCTATGCAAAGTCACAAGTTTTCACCATCCGGATATAATTGCCTACATTTGGTCATAAAACTCACTGAAATACTGTTGGCCATTCCTTTATGGTCAGCTCATGCAAAGTTAACAGCAGACTGATAATGATGTTGGAGTTGCTGTGGGATATTCTCAAGCCCCATTTTTAACCTACGTGAGTCTATTTCACTGTCAGTTAGAAACAGCACTTTAAGAAGAAAATAAATATCTCTGGTAATGAAAGATACTTGTCCTCAGGATCTGTCACGATTCAGTGCATATATTTATATACAGCTATAACAAGCTCCTGCTTTCTTTAAGATGGAAGAAAGGCAGAAGGGCCTCTGTTCAAAATGCTTGCACTCTGCTCTAAGAAAAGTTGAGCTCAAAGAGACAAAATCTTGATGTCAGTGAGAGTACTGAGAATTATATTCCTAACTTTTTATCTCAAGCGGAGTACTGACTAAACTTAATGCAAAAGACTACCAGAGAAGATCATTAGTTTTCTGTCATAACAAGATCAGAAAGGAAAGAAGAAGCAAGGTGCACCGTGAGAAAGAGAATCCATGTTTGCACATAGGAACACACTTAGGATTGGAATACGCTTAAACATGTAACCTGCAACCCATTATGCCTAGTAAAGTTTTAAGACCATCTTTGGCATGAAATGCTGACTTTTTCAAGTGGAAGGTTTAGCTCTGCATTAATTTAGTTTAGTTTTTATTCCTAACAGGAACGCCTTTTTTAAAAGGCTCTCCCAGGCATCCACACTTACCACCCTTTGGTGGAAATCACAAAGCTGTCTAAGAGTATTTCACAGTCTCATAGAATCAAAGAATGTCCTACGGGGGGAAGAAAGGCTCAGCCTGTCGACTGGTCACAGAAGTCAGAGGCAGTTTGTGATGGAGTTCTCCCCGACTTGTTCCCGATGGTGTCTTCCTTAAAATCCCCCCTTTCTTGAGCTATTTTTATACTATTTTTTGCCTTCAAGGTGGAGTTTGAATGACTTTAGTCATACATATGTTTATTGTGATTGGTGTAAAATTCTCTCACTTCACATTTAAAGGTATAGCTTATGAAAAAATTCAGTGCGCAGACTCCAGGAGGAGTGGTCGCACCTTGGAGGCAGGTAGCCTTTGGGATGGAGGTGTGTTTTGGTATCATAATGACATTATAATGAGCAAAGTTCACACTAAGGACAGCATTTCATCAATATTTGGCAAAATTCTGGCTCATGGTAGCGAGTTGGCCACTTTATCCATCCATCTTGTTCTGGTACCTGCTACACATCACAGGGCAGGGCCACGGAAGATGGTGTTCTGTTCCGTCCCCCGTGTAGTCATTGAATCACAGGTACTGAAAAAATACCACCTGGAAGCCATGCCAGCTGCAGCCGTGTCCTACCTCAAAGCTTTTTCTTTGATGTGTGGTGAATGCTGTACTTTTTGCAGTTTTAGCCAATTTGGTAGTTATTTCACACTGTGTCACCCTAAAAATCAGTTGGGCCACACTGAAGCCTAATGTAGACATAAACAAAAGAAGACTCGCTGCAGTAAGAATAATAAATAGCATGGCTAATATATAAAGCTCTATCTACACACAGGGTCCACTTTAAATGAGTGCTTAGAGTTAAGTCCAGCTCTGACAGAATACAGTTTATGAAAATATTCCTCTTATCCTTTCTCTTCCTTTTGATAAGATCTGCACCTTCTGGTCAATGTGACTTTCTAAATTTCAGATTATCCTTCTTTGTGTATTCAGCTGTATAGGATGAACTACAATTTGTTTTTCTATAAATTGTATGCATTCCTAAAATGTGTGTTGGAGTAGTAAAGCACTCCAGCCTTCTGGTCACTTTTTAGAATGAGAAGGCGGGAGTCACGCTGTCAGAGATACAGAGGGTTCCCAGTTTTGTACTGGACCTGGCAAAGAGCAATACTGCACTGTCCTCAGTACGTCCTTATTAAGCAAGCTACTGGGAAACCAAAAGGCAGAGGAGAGAGACGCTGGGGAATACAGGGCACTGAGTAGGCTGTTGCCCTTCAGCTGTCTACTGCGTCTTTTACAGAAGACACTCATTCCTGAAAATGCAGAAATAGAACGAGGAGGTAGTGAAGCCCAAGAGAGGTTTGTTTTCATGTCACAGGATGATGTAAAAAAATTTTTCTTCGTACAAAAGCATACATTTGTTTATACAGGAATATTATGCAAGTGCTGATAGTGCTCTCAAGATGCAGAGTCAAAAGCTAGAAAAAAGAGAGGAAAGGGAAAATAAAGGGACTGAAAGAAAAGACGTTTTTTCCGCGAAATATTCCTATTCCTAATTAACAAAGACATCTTGCCAGCTTTAAAGCCGGGGTGGGGGGAGGTGCGATGTTGGAGCAGGGGGTAGCACAGAGCTCCCCCCCGGGCTGAGCGGGGGCCCCGCCGCCGCCCGGCAGCAGATGGAGCTCTCGGCTCGCGGTTGAGCTGCCGTTTGGGGGCTCACCTTCACCCCTTCCAACCCTCCTCCTTCTTCCTTGCAGGTGGCCGGTTGCAGGCTTACATTGCAGCATTTGTCCTTTGAAATTCAGAAATAAGTTGAAATAGGAAAAAACAAAGTCAGAGGGTATTTTCCACGCTAAAATACTATATTTCCCTTTGGGCTTTCATGCCGCGTATCTCCTTCATGAATCCACTGCTGCTCTGGTCTAACAACCATACAAGTCAAAGCAACTCTTTCTGTAGTTGGATCAGGCCCTGACTGCAACACACATCTGTAAACACTTTAGTAAATGCACTTGTAATGAAATGCACTGGTTTATTAGAAGTTAATAAAGTCATTAATTAGTATGAAGGAAATTCACGTACCTGTATTATGCGATTAGTTTCACGGCAGATTTCATCCAAGGTTTAACCTAAGTTGCTCTACATTTTAAAATACTGTGTTTATACTCTTTGTCAGTGCAGAGGATTTGAATTACAGTATTTATCTTGTATTTATCTACATCAATAGTTTCCATGTTGCTTAAGGTTAATGAAAAGAAGTCAGACACTTATTTGGTACAAGATAGCTGAGAGAATAGGTAGCAGCATCCTTTTATATGCCAGCTTAGTCAGGAGTCCAAAATTTCAAATGCACCAAAGTCTCATCAACTGAATTTTTGTATCAACTGATTTAATTCCTAGCAAAATGCCTTATTCTGGGGATGTAGTCTTGCTCAGGGGGGTTGGAATGGGGAAGGTGAGACAATATTCACCATGGTGTTTGCAGGTAGGTGGGGGTACAGAGAAGAAAGGCATGAGTTGTGGGACAAGGTAAGGAATGAATACAAGGTAGCTTGACTGTGATGCCCTTCACTAAGAATGCTTTCTGGAAATGATTAAGAGGCACAGCTTCACATTTCTGCTCACAGTGGTATTTAGGTTTTTTCCTTTTTTTTTTTCTGTTTAATTTTAATTGAAGATACATTTGCCATTTTCAGGACAAGTATTAGAGCCCAAGATTTCCTCTTTACAAGGGGAGCTCAGGGTTTTATTCCTGATACGCAGGAAGACTTTTTCAACCTATTGTCTAGTATTGCTGGACTGGTTTCTGTAATAAAAAAGTATGTCATAGAATCCCCTTCCTCTGAAACTTGTGTGATGTTACAAAATTTTCAGAAGTGCTTTAGCAGACCTCAGGTTAAAACACTCTTGAAATGCACATTTGTTCTTGATTATCTAAACACTGAATGTGATCTCGGGGGGGAAAGGAACCGTTTCCTTTTCATTAAATCAATAATTTCATAGTTGCAATGGTAAAAGCTATAGACATATTGTGTTGCATTCCTATAGGTAGTACTTATGTTTTTACATCTAGGATTTGGTAGCAGAGTGTAAATGAAGTGACTCTGTGCAGGGGGAGCAAGCTTACTGCTTCAGAAAGCTCATTTTTTCCTCTGTAGAAAAGAGGCTGTGGTCAATCTGTCTTAATACAAATCCTGGTGCTCTCAAGAACTGGAGTGCTGGGAGCTGTACTGCATTAGAAATCTGAGGAAAATGGAGTGAGAAGCAACAGGCATCTCGGAACAGGTAGCAGACAGGAGTCATATAGCCAGCTTGGTCTTATATATTTTACAGAATATACTGGAGAGGTCTGTTATCCTATCCGTTTCGCATGAAATTTGAAAAGAAACCCCAGAATCTCTATTCTGACCTCCTGGGCAATGATCTGGTTTAAAGAATTCGCAAAGAGCAGAACCTGGCAGAGAGGGAAAACCCAGCTGCCAGGAGCAGGCTGCCAAAGGCTGCCGAGCTCTGTAGTGGGAAAAGGGTACAAAGAGAGCATGACTGGTAGGGAAATTGAGCTTTTCAGCCTAGAGAGACAGCCATATGAATGCTGAAGCCAAACATAAAATTGAAACAGCTAATTCAGCTCAGGAAAGCCTACTTAAGTACTATTACACTAGACCCCCTGAAAGGAGAGTTAATTTTAAAAGTACCTGCTGTGTGGGGTTTTTGAGTCTGCAAAGGGAAATTCAAGCAGCAAATGGGCATGAAACAGGATTAGGTATTTTCTCTCCACCACTACCATGCTTGCACTTTCCAGCTTAGTTTGTTTCTCGCTGTGGAGTATTAATCTCTGCACAACAGTTTGCCTCCACAAAAGAACCACACACTACAGCCAACAGCTGAACTATCGCATTAAAATAATTCAACAAAAGGTTCTTCTTTTATTTCTGGTTGCAGAAACCTTGAGAAACTGCACAAACCTTTGTCTTATGGCTGTATTTGTGATTTTGAGTAACAAAAGTTCACACTGAAATCTTTGAACAGAAACAAAGTAAATCCTACAATCCTAGCTCAAAATATATGGAATGTATTACTGTAGTAAGTAGCTATCATCACAGTAGAACCATTGTCAGAGAAAAAGGTAGTCAATGCAGACAAGGATGACTTAATGTAATCATCACTTAAAAACTATTTTAATGCAATTAATCCAGAATATGTATTTCCAAACCTAAGAACCTGTGGTTGAAAAGTACCAGCAGTTTTCACACAATGTTCTATACAATTTTGAGAACACTCTGCTGTGTGCGCAGAAAACCCTTTAAAGATTAACCTAAAACATATCTCTAAGTATTTAGATCACGCATTACTGAGTTTCAACTGACTTTTACATTCATTACCTGCTGATACAACAAAGCTGTTTGTGTATCTGCATTAAGATCATGCACCTATTTTTTTTAAACCTTTATACGCGGAAAGGAGGAACCTGTCCTTAAATATAGGGCAACAAAATGCAGCAGCAAAGCTGCAGTGGCGACAGGGATGCTGCTCAAGAGAGACAAAAAAGGCAGCATGTTAAACTCCAGGAGTCTTGCTTCTCTGTGTTACTCCCTTACGAGCGTCTGGGCTGATCTGTCTTCTGCCAGAGTCCAAGCAAGTTCTTATCTCATCCTAGGACAGACAACAGTTTGCACAGCTGCCTCTGACCTCCCACAACCATAGGCAAAGTCTCTCAACATCGTCAAAAGTCCTTATATTAGCATGAGGGTGAATACATGAGTGCAGTTAAAACAGCATCATTGCTTTTTTTTCTGGGCTGCACTGAGTTTGTTACTTTAATGTGCAGCGCATCCGCGGGTCTTTGGAAACATCAAAGCGTGAGTAAAAACAAAACCTCATTAAATTAACATCCGTAAAGTGCGTTATAGCTAATAATAATACATCTAATGAATATGAGTGTTTGAAAACTGGGAGTGGCATTGACGGGGAACTGCAATATTAAAAATTATTTCCATGCTTTTTCATACAAGGCCTTTTCAGCTTGTGATGGAAATGCATGCTGTAGTACACTTTAGTCCCCATTAATGGCTGGCGTGGCTTTCATCTTCCTGCTTGATGCACGGTGGCCTCTTTCTCTGCTTCATTTGTGGCAGGGAAATGTTGCCCACATTTTTATCGCCTTATCTGCTTGAGAGCGGTTGGTCCCAATGGCAACAAGGCTCTACCAGCACCTTAGGAAATTGGCCAGTAAACTTGTAGGTAGCTCCGCTTTGAAGAAATTGAAACTCAATTGCATCATCAGTCAGCATCACCTCATCTGAGCAGGGAGGCAATGAGAAACCTGGCTACTGCTCCCTGTGCTCGGCGGGATGGTATCTCAGTACATGCCCATGGTTGCCCCAAGCTCTGCTGTCACCAGGGACTATTTCTCCAGTGCTCAGCCATGGAGCAGGGTTTTGCTGTTCTCCATCCATGTGCCCTCCTTGCATCTCAAGCATAGTGGCTGTTCTGAGCAGGGTCTAGAGCTAGAAATTTTCACCCCAAGAGGTAATATTTCCTTTTAATCCATTTAATGAACACACACAGTCTGTAATTACGAGGTTAACCTGGGCCTGGGCTAGAAGACGCTCATAAAGAAAGGATAAATATTGCCCTTTTTTCAGAGTGAGAAGACACTCAGACAGCTCAAGGGCCAAGGCTGATATCACAGGGGAAGCCTGCATCAGAGAGATGAACAAGGCTCTCTTAACATTTGGTCTTCATTGTGGCAACAGGACATTCTTTCTACCCAATATATGGGTTTCTTTTTATGATATTTAAGCAAGCTATTTTAATTAGCTCATTTTATTACATTAAAAAGAGTTTTAGGATGAAAACGCAGAAAAGCATCCTGAAAGCTGTAATAGGTGGTACTGGGTCTGAACCAGAATTTTGGATCCAGTTATTTTCTACCTCTCTTTCTATGTCATGTAATATTTCCATCCATCAGTAGTGGATGAAATGGAAATGTGTGAAGCACAGATAAAATTCCATAAAGTGATACATGAACACATTCTTCAGTGGAAATGGATTTGAATTAGAATTGTATTTTGAGTAGCAAGTAATTAGAACTAATCAATACAATTAAAAAAAAATCAGTATAAAATTACCCTTCTATTTCTGAATAATTCAATATTTGATAGAAAATTATTATTCAGGTCTTGGAATATAAAAGCAGGTGAAGAGAACTATGAAAGCCTGAAAGACAGACTTATCAGGAGATACCTTCAAGCCTAACAACACTTGAAAATACTTACCCAACCTTTCAGGACATATCATAAGTTCTCTTATATACACTGCACTTGACACCCACAGCAGCTGCAGCAGCTTAGACTGTGCTGTAGTATATGCAACACTCACATCCCAATTACACAGCAAAGACTACCTTTTAACAGCAATTTAGGTTGAAAACTTACATTGTCGTGCCAAACATTTTGCTTTATAGCATTGATCCTAAGCTCCTTTCATGGAATAAATCCTTGCAGGTGGGTCTGCAAACCAGTGAACATTATGGGCTCTCCCCATACAGGGCAGGAGATGTAGAGTCATCTTGGTTTCCTAGACCTCAGGAAAAACTGAGCAACATACTGCTATGCAAGAACCTGGAAATTCAGTAGCATCTCAATGAGATGAATAGCTGCAGACATTCAAAATTATTCAGCAGAGACATTTTATCCTTCATAGACATATTCTACCTCAAACACAGATCTAGAAAGTGATTAATTAGCGCTACAAACACACAGATAATGAAGAAACCATTATGTGCCCTAAAGCATGGCCTCTTTTGAGTCCTGGGGACTCCTGTAAGATGTGACTATACCTGAAATATTAAGTGTGATTTCTACTTCAGCATGAATGTCTACTACAAGTGGCTAGTTGCCTTCCCTGAAATAGATCAAATAGAAGAATGCTTTGCACAGCACTATGATTTTTTCCTCCTCTATCTAGGAGAGAGTTTGTTATTATACAGACCAGATTCTTAGATTATTTTATTATCTTATACTCATCTTTTTATTTCTTTTTTTTCTGGATTGGTTTGTGGTTTTTTTTCCTTTCACTGGTCCTGAGGAATATTGCGCGTTGCAAACTCTGCTGTTTAATTGACCTTTTTATCTGTTTTTCACAAGAAATGGTGCACACCAAAAACTCTCTCTCCTGCTCTTGGAAGAGCTCTAGCTCTGGCATTTGTCAATGAGAAGATGATCCCTGTTCAGAGCCCAGCCTACTATCTTGTGCTGATGAGGAAAAGCTATACCTCTCCATAGGTTCCTAACCCCATTACAATTGCAACAGCTTTACCCCCAGACTCCTCCTCCTGTGTTTTTCTTGTACAATGGCGTATCACTGGGGCATCTACTCTAGGGGATGAGCATCCTGCTATATTGATTGACTCCCATTTTGGTCTTTTACTTTTCACCACCTTACTCTTCTCTTTCTGCAAAAATAAATGGATTCCCCCACAGTTATTTAATTAAACTTCTGTATTCAACAGACCAGCATTTTACTAATAGGTTCTCCATTCATACTATTGGAAACTAAGTTGTCTATCGACAAATCAATTGTAGCCAACACTTTTGCTGGTAGATCGCCTGCAGCAGGAATGTGGCTTTTGTTGTATTTGTAAATGACAATTGGTGGATTTGAAAACAGTCACTTTCATTGTATATTTTTTTGTATCTTGATCATACCAACCCTAACAGCTTGCTGGAAACCACTTACAATTTTCAGTTAATACTTTCAGTCAAAACCAGCAAGTAAAGTTTCACCATCAGAAATTATTTCCAAGCAGATATGAGAAAACTTTTGTTCCCTACCTTCTTTTCTTTATTGAAATCATTACTTCTGTCAGACCTTGAAATTCCTTTAAGTCAGAAACTGGAGCCTAGTGAGATAATAATTATCTCCTATCGATTTTCCACTACCTTCTATCACTGCAAAGTGTCACACTTGTGTGGAAGGACTGCAGAACATAATGCATCTAGAGAATGCTGCAGCAAAGATCTGCTGCAACTCATTTCCCAAGGCTGTAAGTGATCACCTCAAGACAAGACTTTAAAAACACCTGATCAAGGAAAAGTGTTTAGGCATTATCTGAGCATAAGGATGGCCTCATATTTTGGATTCCTGAATGAGTAATCTTTAAGAAATTGTGTCTGTCAGTGTCTCACTGGTTTGAAGCTTATAGTCTTTATTCCATTTAGGGGCCACTGTGAGCATAAACCAGAAAAAAATACAGCCTTCGCAGCAGTTTCACCCTGTCCTCTACCTCCACCATATGCAGAGTTTGTCCATAACTTTTCAGGTTCCTGTCCCTGCCTGGATTCTGGGGAAAGGTGGAGAGAGGCTGGATAGAGGTGATGCACTAGCAGAGCAAGCTCTCAGCATGGCAGCCCTGTATCAGCTGGGAGAAAAATCTGGGGGGGCAGATGAGGAGTTGTTGGGGAGTATCACCTCCCACTCGCTGGATTTCTCCACCTCTTGATACAGGAATATGGTGCCTGAGACATCAGAGATTAATGTGGCAGGGGACAAAAAAAAAGTCTTCTGCTGTGGGAAAGCTAGGGGAGGGCTTGCCTTTGAGGTAGCATTGACATAAGCTATCAAGAAAATATTGACTGAAATGCCAATAAAAGAGGTATTAAATGTGGGTAATACACAGGACCTCAGGGAGCAGTGTGCTTATTCTTGACCACCCTGCATGATTCCTGTTTAGTGTTAGAAGGACTAATGGTTGCCATACACATCCACACAGATTTTAAACCCTTTCCTCACGTGGTGTTAGTTATCCACACCACAGCCAGCTTCTGGCTCCCAAAAGTGAGTGCCACTGGCTGGCATGGGTCAAGTCCTCTGGCAGGCTCCATCACTGCACCCACCAGTTCTGCTTGGTGCTCCGAGCCCCGAGAACTGTGCTACACTGAACTATACACACCCCACCACCTCCCTCATAAAGTCTGGGCTTTCATTCCTTCTTAGAATTAATTAATTCTTGTAAAAAGATGCTTGAGAAATCGTTCTTGATACAGAAGCCTTGGTTTTCCATGGAAGAGGTATCAGCAACGCAGCAAATATCTCCAAATTTCCCCAATGGGATGAACAGGGACCAGGTCAGCGTCCAGCAACGGCTTCATCTGCAGTCAGTTCTGAACACCTACAATCTGCGGTGCAGGTGTGGATTTCTGCTTATGTCCAGTATCTTAGTTAGATATGCACTGAGGTGGAACAGAATGGCAAAGACCACCATCTTCCGATTCAGAGTAAGCCTGAGCATTTTCTAAGATGCCACGTCCCTTTGGTCTACTTTCTAATACTTACTTAGCTTCCAATAATGCCTCAGAATTCTAATTCCAAAGAAAGTGAGGTTTTTGCAGGCTCTGTTTTCACTGCCCAGTAAGTAATGCACTAGTAATGTGGAAAGGATAAAACCTCAGGGTCACAAGCCATGCTAGATCTGTGCAGAGCTGACATCAGCGAGAGCTCTGTGCATGCAACGAGGCCAAAAAATACCAGGGCTCTCAATGTCTGACTTTGAAGTGTTTCTATTTGCTTTTCATGGATAGGCTTAATGGTATTATCTGTGTCCTTAAGAGAATATTCAACAAATGAAAAACATATCCAATAACCCACTCTACTGAATAGCACATCCTGACAGCTAGGGACTCCTAATCCAACCCTTCCACTGAAATGAACCAATTTTGCCAATGTCATTTTTCACCAACTGAAGCCTTTTCACCTCATTTTTATCTCAGTGACAGCGCTTCCCCAGTAACCACCATTTACACTGACAACAATCTCCTTCCACCACATGCTCCACTTGTCAACAACAGCCACTTCGTTAACATAAAAGTAGTTTCTGGGAGTTTTGCTCACAGTGCCACTCAAGTGTAACTGTATAAGATGATACGTATCTTCCTCCAAAATCCTCTTCATCTTCTTTTGTGCTGCTTTACTCAGCCAGTTAAGGGTCTAGAAATTAGAGATGCATTTTCTCTTCAAAATGTATTTATTTATTACCATGGATGTGTGCATTTCAGGATAGCGAAGAAGCAATGATCCTCTTTTCTATACTTCTTCTTTTTTTTATCATTTTCAATTAAATTCACACAAACTAAGGCTGCAGTCCTATTTAATACTGTCGTGGTTTGGGCAGAATTGTCCAATGGCCAGCAATATATGCGTTCCCCCCACCTCTCTCACAAGGAGAGGAGGAGAGATAAAGAGATTTACAAGTTTAGAACAAACTAAACTACTTTAATTAAATATTAATAATAAAATAAAAAGGAAATAATGAAATAGATACAGTATATGCAAAACCATATTAAGTTCCCAGAATGAGGACTCTTGTGTTGTCTGCGGAGCTACAAAGCCCAGGAAGAGCAGAGATGCTCAAAGCAATGAATCATGAGGAAAAGCATCCTAAAGACAGCAAAAATGTTCAGTACTGCTGCTTATAGTTGATATTAGCTGCACTGAGAATCTGTATGCATAAATAGACACTCTGAAAATTAAACCGAGTTTCTGTTTATTGCACATTTTGGCTATCAGCCTTTCTGCGGAATAAATTAAGAAACTTGCCCAAAGACCTGGCTCCCAACAGAAGCACAAATCCTTGGAAGGTTTTGAAGTTTTTTGAAGAAACGGGGAAATGGAAGTCTCAGCCCATCTGTGATCATCCGCCTCCCTCCCCACATCTCTGAACTCTTCTCAGACTTCTGGTCTCTTCCAGGACCATTCCACATCAGGAAGTATCTTCCCCTGGTCTATGTGGATGTAAAAGGAAAAATAGGAAGCAGGTAGATTCAAGACAGATAGAGGATAGAAGAGAAAGATATTATTGTCAGACCTGCTAACATAAGTGTTCCAGGCTTGGATTATTTCCACCCTTTTTTATATTGATTCACCGTTGCAGATTTGATTCATCCTCTTCCTTACAGTCTCCATCTCATTTATCCCATATCCCCAGCAATCTTTCTCCCCCTCCCCTTTTCTTCACCTGCCAGTTTTCCACTGTACTGCCCCCCGACTTTCTTGTCCTCCTCTTGAGACCAGAAGTATGTGCAATGCGACAGTTGCTTTCTCTGGCTTTTTCAGTCATACAGGTATACAGAGACAGACAAATCCATGTGTTTGAGGAGACAAATCAAAAAAGGCACTTACTGCTTCTGCATTTGGAGCAGGTGTTTGTGATGGTTGTCACAACTCACGTTTGGGGCCTGAGAGCTCTGTACTCTCTGCAGACAGATTTTGTCTCACTGTACATGATCCACTGCTCCACAGCACTGCAGCTCTTCAGTTGCATCCTCATCCCAGACCTGTAGGTATTTCAGGCCATTGAAAGCCAATGAGAATGTAAGATCAGACCTAGAAATAGGTTTGATATTCCACAACAAGGTAGTGTAACCACTTACAGTTGTGATATCCTTGCACTAGCTATCCACAAAGATGCTGCGGGGATCTGTACCAGCTGGAGCATCAGGCCTAGGAAAGAAGATGTTGCATTGCATTGTTATTTTTCAAATGGCCCTCTCATTGCCTAATCAGAAAGATGGAGTCTGGTACCTAATTCGAGATGGTAGAAAGCTTTACTGGGGCTACTAGAGTGTTTAGCATCATCAAGGAAGTCTGTTATAAACTGATTGATGAGGAAGATTCAAATGAGTTGCCCGCCTCACTGATGCAAGGAATCCCATTGCTGCCTATTGGACAAGTTCCTGGAAGGACTCACATCTCTGTTACTGCTCTTAGCGCTATCACCTTTCAGATGGTAAGATATTTAAATGACCAGTTACACATGGCTGCAATATGAGGAAGGAACTTTATTTATCCCAGACACCGTGTAAATGTGTCTTGCGACTTTTCTGATCAGTGCTTGCTTGTTCTGGTACATAATACTACTAAACTCATAAGAAAGGGTACTAGCAAATCAGAAAAGAAACATTTGTCTTAGGCAGTGACACAATTGACAATGTCATTGGACATAATGCTGAGGCTTAAAAAAGGCCTAACAACATGCCAGAGCAATGGAATAAATAAATGAGAGATGACTTTCAAATCACACAAAATGAGTAACAAACTAATATTTTTACTTCTGTAATATTAAAGCCCCTGTTCTGAAGCAACTTTACATGACAGGCCAGAAAGGACTATTGATATTGTATATAAGGTAGTACACACATGGAAGATAACCTTAAACAGACTTTAAAAGGTCACAGAAGCCAGTACTCACAAAATTACATCAAAGTTTTCCATATAGCCTTAATTTTGGCTCTGTGCACACACATCAGTTGTTCAGCCTGGAGAAGAGAAGGCTCTGAGGAGATCTTATAGTGACCTTCCAGTATCTGAAGGGGGTCTAGAGGAAGGATGGAGAGGGACTCTTTATCAGGGAGTGTTACAATAGGACACAGAGTAACAGCCTCAAACTGAAAGAGGGTAGGTTTAGATTGGATATCAGGAAGAAATTCTTTAAGGGTGGTGAAGCGCTGGAACAGGTTGCCCAGGGAATTTGTTAATGCCCCATCCCTGGAGGTGTTCAAGGCCAGGCTGGATGGGGCTTTGAGCAGCCTGGTCTGGTGGGAGGTGTCCCTGCCCATGGCAGGGGGGTTGGAACTAGATGATCTTTAAGGTCCCTTCCAACCCAAACCATTCTGTGATTCTGTGTGATTCTGTGATTGTGATACAGTTGTTAGTTACGTTTTGAAAGTCATTTTTTAAACACATCCTGGTCTTGGTTGGTGACTGAAAGACCATTATAATGGACTCTTTAGCCTGGTTCTTCAGGTTGAGATCCTGTTCAATTCAGTATTGTTAGTTTTTTAGCAGCATTTCCTCTAATGCTTGCTCTTTGCCATCCAAGGGCTCAGTTTCCACAGGAATTGAGCATTGCATGACCTCTTTTTGGTACCTAATCAGCAGAACTCACAACCTCCAGTCTGAATTCAAGTACTCGTTACATTATTTTTTGTTACAGCTAGGCATCTGCAAATGGGAGCCACAAAACTATCTTAAAAATATCCAGTGAAAAATGTCAAGAGTTATCCTAAGTACGTGTTTGTCTTTGGGACCTGGACAGCTTACTCTGACCTGTAGATGCTTTCATAGCTCCCTCCTCTAAGCACTCACAGCCCTAGGCCCTTTCTCTCCCTTTAAAAGGCAGCATCCAACCCTCCGATCACAGATGGCTAACTTTTAAGTTTCAGACATTTACTAAGTCATCCCTCTCAAAGAAACTGCATAAGGACCTAAACGAACAATTAAGAGAGAGTGATGGAGAAGTTAGAAGTTAGGTCTTTTGGACTGAGCCTTCAAAATGAGACCAGCAACATACAGGCTTATTTTGTGACTCTCCGCAGGGCTGGAAGATCAAGGTGGCAGAAGATAGTCTTAGGATCTAGTGTCAGGATAATTGTATCTCTGTGTATGTCTGGCAACAAAATTTAGGCACGTAAGACGTGAAATGCTGAAATACGAAAAATAATTGTAGGTACATTTAGGCATCTCCAGGACAACGTATAAGCTCGGTGGTGGGTGGGAATATCAACACTGAATTTAGGAACCTAAAATGGTGGCTTGTCATTACATCTTACCTATATCCTCATATCCCTTTATAACTCCTTCTGTGCTATACTTGGGAAAGGGACAATTTCTCGGGTAGAGGCCAAGGTAAGACACTGACCATGTGAAAACATGTTCGCATGTGTGTGTGGTTTTACTTATCTCTTTAACAAATGCTTTTTGCTTATGAAAGACTTTAATTGGAAAAATAGATCTTGGGAAGTGGACTCAGGAGAGAGTAAAATCATCTTTTTATTGTTTAATTTAATTTAATTAATTTAAGAATTGTTGAATTGAGGCAGCAGGGAATTCAGAAGTGCTAGAGGGGAAAATGCAAGCTGATAGTATCATATGCTTTGTGGTATTCCAAAGGAAAAAGAAGTAACAGTAGTATTTACAAGACCTTATGATCCTTCCTCATGAGCAAAGACACAGAGAGTCATAGAAAACAACGAGAACTTTTGTTGGCAATGGGTGGTACATAAAGCCTGTTGCTCTTTATATAAACACTATTAATTTAAATGTTTCATACTGTTTCTTTAGTACTTTCTATTCTCTATCATGTCTACAGAACTCCATAAATCTGCCCTTTTCTGTTCAATGCATCCATGTAGCTGAGTGTTAATCTATTTGGGCCCTACATAAAAGGTGTGCTACTACCAAATAACCTGCAGGTCAGAATTTTATCAACAAACCCAGTGTTACACCTTCAATAACATGCTTCTGCCACAAACTTACATGAAAAAGCCAAATAGTGTTACGCTCTTGAAGCAGGTATAAATATCTAATTATATCTATGGAGACATTAATAAATAAGAAGTATATGCATTTATATACTGAGGGGGGTTATATGTATTTTAGTTTTGCTATATTTGCAAAGCACTGATGTCTTATTGCAAGTACTGTGTTTCATTGCATTTTAAGGTACTCTCGCCAAGGACAAAACAGAATTAATATAATCAAATCAAAATATCTATTTGGTAGAAGAAAGTCCCCAGCAAAT
The DNA here is from genome assembly GCA_013400135.1 of Rhinoptilus africanus. Classification (NCBI taxonomy): domain Eukaryota; kingdom Metazoa; phylum Chordata; class Aves; order Charadriiformes; family Glareolidae; genus Rhinoptilus; species Rhinoptilus africanus. Next base: position 372,767 of record VXBO01013826.1, read on the forward strand.
ATCAGCTACATTTTTACTTAACTTTTAAAATACTTACTGCAGCTGGACATAGTAAGCTAACCAGCTATCAGCGCTGCAGCAACTAGCATTTTGACAGTCCTGTGTCATTCTGTCTATAAAAAAACAATGCTAACAATATAAGCATCCTCTTAGTGATGCTCTTTCAGAAATGGATTAAATAGTCAATCAAGTTCAATAGTTTTCTGTGGTATGGAATTGTATACGGCATATCTGCCAAAAGTCATTGCTGCATATTCAAAGGGATGTTATTACTTCCCTGTTAGGTCTTGAGGACAGACTAGTGTTCAGCTGGTTTTATCTAGTCCATCTTTCTATTTATATTACTTTAATATCTAGAATTCCTATCGCTGTTTGTTTTTATCATCTAAAATTATGGAACAAAAGTAATCGGAATCCTTTTGAGACTCATTATTTTTAAAGTTTTCATGTTGATTTTTGTTAGGCAAGAACGGTTTGAGTAAATTCAGGACTACATCTTTGCCTGGTTGAAGCAAGAGTCTTCAATTGACTAAAAATGTCTTGATCTCACCACACTGCAGCTTAATCATAAACACAAGGAGGCACAAGTCCTTGGTTTGCTTTAGCACTAGCATAGATATAATCAATAGAAAATACATATCTGTCTAAAACTGTATCGCACAAGCTTTGTGAAATTTGAGTCATCAATTTTGTAGGTGATATCCTATAGCTTGACCATTCTATATCTTGACGTTCAGGACAATGATGTCTTAAATAAATCATAGAATCATAGAAGAGTTTGGGTTGAAAGGGACCTGTAAAGATCATCTGGTCCAAGCTCCTCTGCAATAAGAAGGGAAATCTTCAACTAGATCAGGTTGCTCAGGGTCCCATCTATCTAACCTGACCTTGAACATTTCCAGGGATGAGGCATCTACCACCTCTCTGGGAAACCTCTTCCAGTGTTTCACCGCCCTCATTATAAAAAATTTCTTCCTTATATCTAGTTTAAATCTTCCCTCTATTAGTTCAAAGCCATTACCCTTTGTCCTATCAAAACAGGCTCTGCTAAAAAGTTTGGCCTGATCTTTCTTATAAGCCCCCTTTAAGTACTGAAAGGCCATAATAACGTCTCCCAGGAGCCTTCTCTTCTCCAAGCTGAACAATCCCAATTCTCTCAGCCTGTCCTCATAGAAGAGGTGCTCCAGCCCTCTGATCATTTTTGTGTCCCTCCTCTGGACACGCTCCAGCAGGTCCTTGTCTTTCCTGTACTGAGGGCTCCAGAGCTGGACACAGTACGCCAGGGGGGGTCTCATGAGAGCAGAGTAGAGGGGCAGAATCACCTCCCCCAACCTGCTGGTCATCCTTCTTTTGATGCAGCCCAGGATACACGTGGTCTTCTGGGCTGCAAGCACATACTGTCAGCTCATGTCCAGCTTTTCATCCACCAATACCTGCAAGTCCATCTCAGCGTGGCTGCTCTCAATCCCTTCATCCCCCAGCCTGTACTGATACCAGGCATTGTCCTGACCCAGGTGCAGGACTCTGCACTTGTCCGTGTTGAACCTCATGAGGTTCACACAGGCCCACTTCTCAAGTCTGNAACTTCTTTACCTTGAGAGTGGCAGAGCACTGGAACAAGCTGCCCAGGGAGGTGGTGGAGTCTCCGTCTCTGGAGACATTCAAAACCCGCCTGGACGCGTTCCTGTGTAACCTGTTCTAAGGTGGCGCTGCTCTGGCAGGGGGGTTGGACTAGATGATCTACTAAGGTCCCTTCCAACCCTAGGATTCTATGATTCTATGATTCTATGATCCAACCAATTCCTCATCCACTGAACAGTTCACCCAACAAATCCATATCTCTCCAATTTAAAGAGAAGGATGCTGTTGGAGACCTTGTCAAAGGCCTTACAGAATTCCAGATAGACAATATCCGCAGCTTTTCCCTCATCCACTGATGTAGTAACTCCATTATAGAAGGCCACTAGTTTGGTCAGGCAGGACCTGCCCTTGGTGAAACCATGTTGGCTGTCTTGAATTACCTCCCTGTCTTCCATGAGCCTTACCATAGCTTCCAGGAGGATGACAACTGGGAAGAAATCTGTGAACCTTTACCTGCTCTAAAACTGCTTCCAGTGTTTTTATTTGGTAAGTAGTTAGAGGCATTTCCAGGTTCAAATAGTCCAGGACACATAATGCAACAGCAAACAAATTACTGAGAGAGACACATGCAAGCAAGTCCTATCTGTATATCTGTACATCTGTGGTTGCTGAGATTTTCATTATGAGCGTTGAGTAGGAAATTATTTTCTGATTCCTAAGGAATTTTATGATACCAAATAGAATATTCTCTGATAATCTCTCTTTGAGTAATCAACATTAAAAAACTCCGCATTTTTTTTTACCCTCCCTGAGAAATTGCCAAGTATTGGCTAAGGTTAATTGAAGCACCTTCCTTTAACAATGTTTTACCAAACTTTTCTTTCTTTAACTTTTTTTAACATTTTGATTCTTTAAATGAGAAATTATTACAAACTGAGAAACATATTTTGACAATGACAAACACAAATATTTGCCAATTTCAGGTAAAAGAAATACTAGAAATTCTCCAAACCAAACTTTTTCACGTCGGTTTCGACAAAGTTTCCAGTGAAAACGTCCAACTGTTCTACTTCTCTTCCACAGCTTTGTCTCACATTTTGCCTGTGTGAAAGCTACCAATACCCCCATAATTAAGGTGCTTGTTAGCACGGTGGCTGATTCAGTTTCTCACCCTTCATTTCATCAGCCTTGCCAGCTTTCCTTTGCTTTTCCTTCCTTTTCTATGCTAAGAAACCGAGCAGGGCATTGGCCTGAGCAGTCTTGCAGTTGTGCACCATACTTAACTCATTAGCATCTTCCCCAGTGTGGTTTTGGTCCATGCCAACTAGTACTCTCCCTGCCAGTGCTATAGCATGGACAGATAGATAACTGAAATACACAGGTAGGGAAGTAGCTAATCACCAAGCACAGGCTTGGCACCAGTTCCAACAGTGAGTCTGAGTAGGGCTGCCCTATTTTTCCTGGAAATAAGTTTATCTTTATGGATGAAAAACATGTTAAACTCAGGTAAGTCTCAATCAAAGCAGTCAAAGAAACCTCTCAGTCAATGCTCCTTCCCAAAGCTACTGAAACAGAGGGATTGGGTACGTAGAGACATCCCATTTGTAAACAGGTTCTTGTGCAGACACTTTGGCAGAGGTTGTTCTCAATTAAAGTCTTAAACACAGATTCTGTTGTCTTACTAACTTGTGCGTGTTCCTATGAGTGTTGAAAGGACAAGCTTCAGGAGGATCCTCTTAAACCCAAAAAAAAATCAAAATTCATCTTTTCCTTGCCCACAGATCTGTCAGCATTTCATTCTCTCTCACCCAGTCCCATTTCCCACTCATGAGAGGTAGCCACACATCTGTCCTTATGCCACACTGGCAGCTGAGAAATGCTTTTGTGTATTGCCAAAGCTGAGCACCGTGTATGTGACTGTGCTGGAAATACCCCCTCTTCAGTCAAGCCTGGCAGCTGAGAGAGGTGTGAGGGTGCTGGTGAAGCACTTTGCAGGCTGTTTGGAACTGAACTTATTAAATGCATGCTCACAATTGCATCTTTGATCTTCAGGTCAATGAGTTAAGTTCCATCATAAGTCCGTATAATAAAATATGTGCTGCTGCTGCAGCACTGAGCCACTCAGGCAGTGGAAACCCTGACACCTGGAGCTCATTGCTCCAGGAATATGCCATCCTGTGGAATACCTGTAAAACAATCGCTTTGGTGGCTTTTTTCTCACATCAAATGTGATTGTCCCCAAAATTCTAACAATTAAGTAGAAATAATTTTGTCAAGCATACTTTTTCTGAACACATGCCAGCTCCACAGAGGTACAGTAAATAATTCCTTGTCTCTGAATTGGTTTACATTTACACTTCAAAACTGTGAGGAATAAATCTGGCAGAGCTATTTGATCTTTGCATGAAAATGGACTTCAAAGCTGAATGTGTATTTCTGTTCATTTTACAGCTATAGATTTCCAGGAGAAAGTGATTATGCCTCTGATTACTGATGCCTATTGTAGTAGCAGTTTCATCTAATGCTTTTTTAGAATTTAATCATTGTCTTTTGTTGACTAGTATAACAGTACAGAGAGCTTTGCACTACATGTGTAAGTGGCTAGTGTAATTGAAAAACAGACCAAATCTACTGGATTTTTGTAATGCAGTAAAACATGAATAGGAGAATAAAAATGTCCTCAATGTCTGGATGAGTATTGTTACTTTGAAGCTACTCCCAGCTACTGCCACCATAGGATCAGAGGAGAAGCTAACACCCACTACTTTCAATAATTATTGGATTCATTTTTCTCATTATTTCTCATTCATTCTATTTTGAGCACCACCCCACTTGATGTTATAATTAGTTTTCTGAAAAACCTTTTGCAGAATAAATGGTTCTGGCTTTGTAATATCAGAGATATGACAACTATGTGTGTTAAGCTGAAGAAACAATTTAGTCGTCAAAATTCACAGTAAGGACCCAAGTTTAATTTGAATATTAGTAAGAAAGGCATGCATATAAGAAGCATATCTTCCTCCCTGTAAGCAGAAGCATAAACTGGATGCATATAATTTCTAGTTTTTTTAGCATGTAACTCAGTACACTGAATCTTTCAAAGCCACATGTTAACGGATCCTTTTAGATGTTTTTTTAGATGATGTTGAATGCATGTACCCAGTCTCATAGAACTGTAGAATCACAGAATGGTTCAGGTTAGAAGAGGCCTTAAAGATCATCTAGTTCTGATCCCCTTGTCATGGGCAGGGACACCTCCCACTAGATCAGGTTGCTCAAAGCCCCGTCCAGCTTGGTCTTGGTCTCAAACATATAGATGCAAGTTCATCATCAAAAGGTAGAAAGAAAACCGTTATATGTGCTGTGAATATGTCTATTCAAAAGAAGCTTAAAGAATTTTGCTCTGTTCCTGTATAATCACTTTTAACATATTCAAGATATTTTTTCAGTAGAAGGGTTGTAAACATCCATACCATAAAGACCCTTTTGTTTCTGTCTTGTCTTTCATCTTTCCTAGCTTCCCTTTCACCTCTTTTTCAGTCTTTTAACTTCTGCATTCTCTGTGCTCCTGATGCTGCACACTACTCATCCTAGAGGAAATACTGGATGCTTCCCCTTCCTGCTATACACAACGAAAATGAAGTTTTAACATAGAGTCTAAAAGACTTCTTATAAGTCCCTGCGTGCCAAGAGCAGCACCCAGGCAGTGTTCACTCAGCAGTGCACATTGCCTATACAGCAATTATTTCACATATGAGTGTTCCATGAGACTGATGGCAGATAAAAGCATCCAAGAATGGTTGTCCCTTCTCTCTTTACAAATTCAGGGAGGATTATATGCATTGGACAGAAAGATGGCTCAGAGTATTGGCTCTCAAACCCTGATCCAGGAACAGACCCAGTCTTGAACGCTGCTCACACAAAGAGACAAAACCAAAGAGTGTCCAGTGGATTCAGTGTCAGTGCTCCAATATTTAATAAGACTGAAAGACATTTTGAGCTTTTACATTTGTCTGTTGGTATAGTAATTTAAAGATCATGACATTAGTGACAAGATGACATGGTGGCATGGCATGACTTCTAGCTTTCCTGCTCTCTTGATGCCCACTCACCTGTGCAAAATGAGTCTGCAGCCAACTATTTCCTTTCCAGGAACTGCATGTTCCTGGAAAATAATGCAAAATAAGGAAGCCATTCAGAATGCTAAAGAATATGGGTCAGATTACCCATTACTAAATAAAGGTGGGGTACCACTTTTATTTCAGCTTTTCCATTTGTCCTGCCAAATTTTTTTCTAGTGGAAAGAATTCAGGTGTTCCTCATTATCCTTCTGTGCTCTTCTAGCAAATAAAAACAGGAAATAAAATTAAGTCTTTTTCATTGGACAGTGTTTTAATGACTCAAATAGTATAAAGTCAATATTAGTATTCATGTCACATTCAATTATCTCCCTACCATGTCCCCCCATTTGCTTTTCCACGTGTTGGTTCATCACACAATGCTAATTAGGTCACTTCAAATGGACCATAATTGACAATGGCACTTTTGCAGGTTTATATTTTCACACAGAAAATCTGAGAATAAATTAATGACCAGCAATTTTGACAATTACGGTCAATTAAATTTGTCAACATCACGATTGACAAAATTAATCTATATTTAATATTGAAATCTTGACATTAAGAATGCAGTCTTGGCAAGTCACCACATTTAAGTGACAAATACATAATACTGCATCAAAATGATTCACTCTCAAATTACATGTTCTTAAATATCAATATATTTTAGATCCAATACCCTACCCATAGACAACTAACAAAAAATATTACTGAAGCTCACATACACCAGTGGGAAAAAAATTATCTTCTAGTTAACGACCACACCATTGTCCAGGCTTTAATGAAGGTATAGAAAATTCCAGTACTGGGGTTTCAGGGTTTTAACTTCTTGCATACTTCATCTAAAACTTTATCTTATATAACAAAGATGTCTATAACATACCTTTTCTCATTCCTAGGCCAGCTGCAAATTTCTATAGGCATACTGCAGGATACCTTGGCTATTTGCTGACAATGCTCAACTTCAATCTTATACCATTGGGGCCATACACCGGAACTATAGACTTTGTTCATTCTTCTGTGCAAGTTGGGTGCACTGATAGTAATCCTCCCCTCAGTCTGCGTATACCTGATAGTCATAATAAAACAACCCACCAAAATTAAAAGCAGAATTAATTAAATGAAAAATTAATTAAATTTGAATTTAAGCATCAGAATAAAGATGACTGTAGAAAAATAAATTAAAACACAGTGCAGTCAACAGGATTTGTGATATATGTATGAAAGAACCAAACATGTTACAAAAGATTCCTTCCCAGAAACCTTGGAGAGCAGATCGTACCAAACCAAAACCAGGTAAGACTGCAGCAGTTTTCCTTTGCTGGATCTGGAAATAAAATGAAAAGTCAGTTAACTGAACTTCATCTCAGAAAAAAGAAAACTGCAATTTGAAATCCTGTTTATTGTTACTACCTTTTGCTTGGCTACATTTTGCCCTGGGGATATACACAGGTCAAATAGTTGCATTAATGCAATTCAGACAGGCTTTTTGAAATTAATCCCCCACACTTTGCAACACCCAGGGAGACTTCTGTCTTCTGTGGTCATTTGGAAGTCATTAGTCAAGCTAAACAGCCATGAAAAGCATTGATGGGACAGGATAGTAAAGCAGACACAAAAAAATCCTTATTATCCAGGATGTATTAACTGTGTGTTTAACATGGAGCTAGTGCTATATCAACTGTAAAGCAAGATGGCTTGACAGACATTGATATAGTTGGAACTGTATTATCATAGTCAAATGCAAATTGAGGATAATAGCTGGTAAATCTGAAAATAGACTTCATTAGCTTTCCAGGCATGTGCTTGCATGTGAACAGCATATTCCCATATTCATTTTGACCTAAAGTAGCTAAATCGGTTAAAAAAAAAAGACAATTCATTACAGCACCGAGTTTTCTGATTGAACTATGGGGCCTAAGTCATCATTTTCACAACTGACAGGAAAGCCAAATCAAATTTAATTGTAAATTAGAGTAGAAAGAGGTACATGCTCTGTATAACTCTCCTTGCATTTTTCAGAATATTAAACGGTATGTGATAATATGATGTCTGAGCAAAACCTAATATTGCTAGCACTTTGTAGGAATTATTTTCATCTTTCTTTATCTAAACCATTGGGCTGTGTGGCGAATTCTGGCATGCCCCAGGGAGAAGAACTGAAGTCCTTAAGTTTTTATTATTAGTATTTGCATTACTAGGGTGCTTAAGAAGTTCAAAAAGAAATGGTTTTCTAGCTGAGGTAGACTTATACCAGAGTGTAAACAAGACTATTTAAAAGCAAATTTAAAGTTACTTTTAAAATTCACAGTTGGAAAGAAAGATGGGGCAGAAAGCAAAAGGACACAACTTAAATCCCGTTGTAGGCGAGAGACATATGAGTGCAAGTGCCAGATTCTCAGAAGAGTTACATCCACAGAACCCCACATTTGGTTTGCAACACAAAGCAATCGGTATGCTTGGGCATTGAACACTTCGGACAATCTGCTTCCTTCAGTCAGGTATTTCCTTTTGTCTGCTCTGATTACATCAGAGCAATCGGAGCAGGGAATCCTTCTGCCTGTGATCTGCGTCACAGTTTCTGACAAAGCGGTGGCGATAACAGCATGAAAGCAGCTTATTTCCTACAGAAAATGCACAGTGAGCACAATCATTATAAAGCAAGAAGAGAAATAATATAAAGGGTTATTTGATCACTGGCAATAAATGCGTCCTCCACAATGGACTACCCTACAAAAATAAGAAAAAAAGTTATCATATCTATATGGACTGTAAATCTTGCATTTTTTCAAAGAACTACTCACTTTTTAACTAAGCAAGGAACCCAAAAATGGAACAAAGGAGTACAGACTCCCTCCAGAAAGAAGGAGGTTTTTCTGAGTCTCCAAAAACACCTCACTTGACTATTCCTATGTATAATCCTATACATTCCCTGATTGCAGCCTCCTATATGTTTGTCACATTCCTGAGATCCAACTGCATGGCTAAACCCCCCTCCAAAGAACCACCTCTGTCTGTCTGCTGCCATAGTTCATACAGTAGGAAGCAGGAGCACAAACCCAACAGAATTTCACGAGCTGTTTAAAATTGCTGATAGAAGAAGCAGGGATCAGAGGCTGGCTTGAGGAGCCAGCTAGACAGGCTGCTTTAGAAACTTACCGTTTCCAGAGAATGATAGAAAAGCTTTTCTTCAGTGAGTGTTTTTCATATCCCACATTTTCAGTAGAATGTGCTAATGTTTATTTTAGCTGTGTTTCTTTGTGATGCATGTTGAAAACAACTCCTTTAATTCATATGGACCGGCTTTTAAAATATTTTTTTCTTTCGGAGATCAGTGTGTAAATAAATGATGTTGATTTACATCCTTGTTCATTTTAGACTCCTTGTTGTATCAACAGTTACCTACTGTAATTTGTAAACACAGTGTAAGTCATTCCAGATATGTAAAGAGCAGATTAACAGTAAATCAAGTCCCAAGATACAAACCCCACATTCACAGCGGGTATAAAAGTCATCCCGTAACTGTTTAGAGTTATGGTATGTGGGTCTGTGTGAGCCACAGGATTCTCAAGAAAGCAGAGAGAAAGTCTAATGATTCAAAAACTAGCTCTTAGTTTGCTGTTTGGAAAATAATGACAAGAATGTGACTGCTTTAAAGTACCCAAACTATTCACACCTTGTGAGCTGTCATTCAAAGGTACTGCCAAACATCAGCAGAATATTTTTCTTTCTCTATCAAATTTTCAGCAAAAAATCTTTTTCCTTGCCAAATGTAATTTTTGAGTATCCACCTTTGAGTATCCACCTATATGTGAATATTGCCTTTAATAACATTTGTTTATTTAGTAAAGACGGGGGCGGGGGGGGCGTAGCTGATTGAATAGATGTTCTATTAAATAGATGTCAAAGAAGACTAACTGGGACAGCATTCTTGGCATCAAGAACTTATATATCATTAATAAGGTATTGCACTGAAGAATTTGGTACCGTGGATGTCAGAGTGGCTTAAGGGAAGAAGAAGCATGGCATTCCTTTGGAGCACATTATTTATTAAGTTCTAGATGATCACCTAGATACAGTAAAATGATGTAAGCATGACCAGATTGGTCTTCTGTAGAAACTTTAGGGAAATCTTCTGTATGATCAGATGGAAATTCCGGAGCAGTGTTTTAGTGAAGCAAAATTATTCTTTGTATCGCTGCTGCTGCATTAGGGTACGGAATCAGAGGAAGTTTGTTCTGTTTCAGGTGTGCTCAGCTTATTGTTTGGTTTTGCAACCAGTTTTGCCCACCAACTGAGTCAGAGTGGGTTTTTTGGTAGAGGTCTTTTTAGATTTCCAGGAGAGCATTCTGGCCCCTCCTTCCAGACAAAATCAACACTGGTAACACTTAACTGAAGAGGATGTCGTGCAATTCAGTTTACTAAAGTTTGTAAGATGATTTAAAACCCTCAAATTAAAGCTGCAATCAAAGAACAAAGAAGATGTTACTATTTACATCTACATTTCTAAGGAATCATTTGAATGCTATTTCAGAATGTGTATTATTTAATTTTTTAATCAAAGAATGCAGATGAAACTCACTGATCATAGCATGAAAAGTGTAATACCTATCCTCAGGGACGAGGAGGAAGCTTTGAAGCTGTTGCCACAATTATACAAAACACTCTTCATTACCTCTGCAAAGTTACACAAAGGATGAGGCTGAATATGCTTTCATATAGATAATGTTTCTTCTGATAGAAATGAGCACTTTGTAGATGGTGTCAATAAGATATAAATACAGCCTCTTGAGTCACACAAACATGTAGGAGAAAATTGCAGATAACGGAGACCTCCATGGAAAGGTCTACATCCAATATTTTTATAGCATGGTTGATGCACTGCAGCCATTTTTTCTCCAAAGAATCATTTTCTTTTGCTATTAAGAGCCACAGGGGGCATGCAGCAATTCTCTATCATTCCCCTTTGGTTGGCACCAACAGGAATTCCCTCAGCAGACCCACACACTTTGAACTGCCCCCACCAGCTGAACTTTTCTTTGTAGAGCTTTCTAATGTTCCTATCAGGTCAGAAGCAAGCAATGAGAAACAGATTCAACTAGCGGGGGGCCCTGTGAGAGATGAACACACACCACCAGCCCGCACAGCCCAAGGGTGACTCCAGCTGCCGTCTTTGCAAATTGTGTTTTCTACCCCAGGCACTGGATCTGTGTGAGCAGGAAGAAAAACTTCCTCTGTGATAACTAATGAGTCACTTGCATGGTTAAGTTCTGGTTTGGGAAGAACAATGTCAATTGGACGTGCCTGCAGAAGAGCTGCTTTCCCCGGGCATCCTCGTCATTCCTTTGGCTCAGCACAATTAAACACACCATCTCTGCCCCAGTTTGAGAGGGAGGACACTTGCATATTTTTTGCTGGTTTCTTTGTCTGTTCTTCTCTGATAGGTTTTTAGGATGTGTTAAAAAGGTGTTGTGGGTTAACCCCAGCTGGTAGCTCAGCCCTGCACAGCCACTCGCTCACTCCCCCCACGGCAGGATGGGAGAGAGAATCAGAAGGGTAAAAAAGAGACAAACTCCAAACTCATGGGTTGAGATAAAGTCAGTTTAATAGGGAAAGCAAAAGCTGGGTGTGCAAGCAAAGCAAAATGAGGAATTCATTCATTACTTCCCCTCAGCAGGCAGGTGTTCAGCCATCTCCAGGAGAGCAGAGCATCATCACACATAATGGTTACTTGGGAAAATAAATGCCAAACATCCCTTCTTCCTCCTTCTTTTTCTTTTTTTTTCTTTGCTGAGCATGATGTCATGTGGTCTGGGATATCCCTTTAGTCACAGCTGGGGTCAGTTGTCCCAGCCGTGTCCCCTCCCAACCTCTTGCCCATCCCCAGACAACTCAGGAGGAGGACAGCCCGAGAAACAGAAAAGGCATTGACTCTGTGTAAGCAAAGCACCATAGGAGGTGCGAGGAGAAAATTAACTCTGTCCCAGCCAAAACCAGTACATGAGGCAAGTGGAAATAATTCACCAAACAGTTCTGGTGGCACAGAACTAAGTTTGTGTGAACTGAAGCTGGCAAGAAGGCAAAAGCCATGACTGCCTTCTGGGAAAGGCAGGAAAGAACATGGAAAGACTTCATCTCTAGCAACTTCATCAACCCCAGTCACGTCCTTATCTTTTTAAAGGGCTTTAATAATTATCCTCATCTGACCTAGACTTTCACCAGTCACAGCTGTCCCCACCATAAGACATATATTATCCAAAAAATCGTGAGAGGAACTCTGCAAGTAGGTGTAAGTATTTGTAAAGATACACCCATAAATGATAACAGAACAAGTCCTGTTTATCTTGATCAGAGAAATGTGAATTTGCAAGGTTTCTTTTAAATTTTTCCAAGTTTTTTTCTCTTTATCTTTTAAAAACCCTAGAAAAAAAATGGGCTGCTTGTATTTCAGTTCAACACTAATATCTGCCTCCAGCAGCACTCACAGAAATCACGGCCTAGACTTTCAAAAGCAGGTTAGTGAAATGAGAGGCACAGGTTACAGTAATTTTGAATTCTACCTCTGTTTCTGAAGATCTTAAATACTCCTGAAGATCTCACGTGACTTTTTTCCCCCCTCTTTCATTCCCCAACTAAGTATTGCATGGGATAGCGCGCCACCAAAGGCCTCAGCCTTACATGGATTTGGGAGTTGAGGGGCATCAAGTTTTTTAAATCTAGACATGACATAGAGATTTAACTATCCTTTTAGCTTCAGCTGTCACTGAACCTGGATCAACAGTGAAGTGGCTTATGGCAGCATTAGGAAACTCTTCCTGAACTGCCCAGGCTATATCTGGTCATTGGTTAGAGGCAGCACCCATGTGGCAATCTGCCCTTCTCTCCTCCTTTCCTTCTCTAGTGGCAAGCCAAATGTCTAAAACAGCGAAGGAGAGACTGGTGCAAATGAATCCCTTGTCGACTTTATTGGGAGCAGCATGGGTGCTGGGCTGGGACTGCAGGCACGGTGCAAGCTCTGTGGAGGGTCGGGCAGTGGGAAGGGGCATAGTTCCTCGCCCTTGTGCATTGACCTGAAGTCTCTGACATGTTGCCCTGTTGCATTCAGAAAATTTCTTCAAAATAACACTAAAACAAAGACCAAACGATCTGACAAACCAACGTCAGGTGAGAACTGTTCTAGTTGCTTCCTTCCTCTATTAAGAATTTTGAATCTTTTCTTTATCGTATATTGCATTCCCTTTAACTTGCATCTCTCAATGTTACTGAAATAACAGAGGTTTGCTGAATAGCCCAAAGGAGGAAAAGCTTATTTCTACAGCTGTGTCTTTTGAAATCTAAATTTAAAGGGTGTTCCAGGACATAGTTTCTACTTTGGCCCTGAATTTTCTGTAATTAATGTCTGTTTCATTTTCACAGCAGAAAAAAGTCATAAACTGGTGGGATGATAATGGTTTCTTTCTCCTTATTTAAACTCTGTAAATTTTTTTTATTTTTAAATGGAGATGTCTTTCTCCATATGTTAATAGGTCTAGAGTTATCATTTATATTATATTACGGCCACAACAAATGTGTGGTTTAATTGTAGCTCACATCTTCTATTTGCAAACAATTGTGATGGATTACTCTGAAGTGCAATACATGACAGTACATTTAAGAAAAAAAATAATAATAGAGTCAGTAAAAATATAAAGCATAGTGGGAAAAAAAAGCAAGAGAAATTGAATATGCATATAGCTATTTTTCCAAACTCATTGCAAAACCATTCATATCATTTAAAAGCATTCAGAAATGAGGTCAGCTTCTGGCAGATCATGTGGTTCTGACTTTACTGAACCACTGTTCTGTGCTCAGCTCCGTATGTGTCATCCTTCTGCTGTGTAATTTTGTTTTCAAAGTCTAGAGATATCATTAAAGTGACATGTCTGCAGCCCAGTATAAAAGTCTGAGCACTTTGCAGTTGAAAAAAAAAAAAGAGTCACAAATTTGTTAACCATTAAAGATACACAGAACAGAATTGCTTTGTGATTACTCTTTAATCATCAGAAACATCTTGTTTATTCCTTGAGAGAAGAAATCTTCCAAGATGGTGAGAAAAATATTATTGCAGATATAGAGCTTCAGGTTTCCCTAAAGCTTTCCAACAGCCCTCAAGTTTTGTACACTTTACTCTTTTTGTTATATCCTCCTCATTCAAACACCTCGCCTCCTAATTTCATAAGAGAAGGCAAGGTCCAGAACAACAGCTTTCATATCATTGTCTTAAAGCAACAGCAAGAAGCACTTGAGCTAAATATTTAGACCAAAAAATCTTGCTGTATGATAGAAATCTACGAAATAGATGCAAAGCCAGCATTACTTAGGTGTTTAAGAGAGCTTCATAGAAGAGGGAGGTAATGAAAATAACTTGGTTTTGTTGCCTGAATTACCGTAAAATAAGTTTGTCGGTCTGTGGTGGCTTTTTTTTTCTCTTTGATATGTTGCTTCTTTCTGAGCATAAAGAGTGATCAGTCAGTACTCAAGTGCTTTTTAAAAAATGGAAGAGAGTGGAAATACTTCTGAAAAAAAAGTAGCTTCCAAAATATTTTTAGTTATCAAAACTAATAAATTGTTGTCCAAAGTAACAGCAAGAAAATGAGCTATTTTTAAAAATGTATAGCTCAGGTTATTGAAACTATATTATAATCTCATAAAATTTGAGTTCAGTTAAAGTACTCATCTTTGCAAGTTACTGAATAAGAAAGTAAATTCTTATTTTTATAGGAGCAATGTAAAAACTAAGGGATCTTCGACACTGTCTTTGTCAAATAACCTAGTGGAATCAAAAAAATCAAAATGAAGAGTTTCAGTCAAAGTGCTGGCATCCAGATCTAAATAGTTGAGGGAATGTGATCAATAAAGATCATTGAGCGATCAGCCAACAGACAATTTCATCCTTGCCCATAATTTGAATAGGAAAAGGTCTTTGAAACTTACATGTCTTTCTTTACTGTATTAATTCAATTTAGAATATATTTACTTAGTATTGTAGGACTAAATACTGGAGAACCTAAAGATCCCAGTATCATAATGAAACACATTTTGAAAATGAGAGGTTTCCTGTCACCTGTAAACTGCAATTTAGAAATTATCTAAATTCCACACTGTTTCCTTTATGTGTCTTCCTTTCATAGGGACATACTACACGGCTAAAATTGACAAGTGATCGTTCATCTACAGCATATTCTTTTTTTAACACTTACAATGGAGTTTATACCACTTACACTGGAGATAAACTCTAGGCTTTTTTTTTTTTTGTAGACCATAGACAACATAAATCCCTTTGATCTGTCATGTATACTTTAAAAATCACTTAAGATATGTTATTTACTATTATGAGTGATTCTTAATTTTTTATGTAGTCATCGAAAATACAACTCAATTTGAATTAGTAAAATAAACTCTAGAAAAACACTGTCGACACTATC
This sequence comes from Rhinoptilus africanus, assembly GCA_013400135.1. NCBI lineage: Eukaryota > Metazoa > Chordata > Aves > Charadriiformes > Glareolidae > Rhinoptilus > Rhinoptilus africanus. Next base: position 387,930 of record VXBO01013826.1, read on the forward strand.
TCTCATAACATCCTCCTTAGGAAACTGAGGAAGTGTGGACTAGACGAGGGGACAGTGAGGTGGATTGAGAGCTGGCTGTGTGACAGGACTCAGAGGGTTGTGATTAATGGAGCAGGGTCGAGTTGGAGGCCTGTAACCAGTGATGTCCCCCAGGGGTCAATACTTGGGCCAGTATTATTTAACATATTCATCAATGACCTGGACGAGGGGACAGAGTGTATCCTCAGCAAGTTCGCTGATGATACCAAACTGGGTGGGGGGGCTGACAGCCCAGAGGGCTGTACTGCCATCCAGCATCATCCACCTGGACAGGCTGGAGAGCTGGGCAGAGGAGAACCTAATGAGGTTCAACAAGGACAAGTGTAGGGTCCTGCACCTGGGGAGGAAGAATGTCAGGCACCAATATAGGTTAGGGGTGGACCTGCTGGAAAGCAGTTCTGAAGAAAAGGATCTGGGGGTCTTGGTGGACAGTAAATTATCCATGAGCAAGCAATGTGCCCTTGTCGCCAAGAAGGCCAAACACAGTACCCAAACTAATATTTTGCAAAGAAACAGATAGTTGTATTAAGTTAGCTTTTACTGAGTCCTTATCTTTAGCTTACCTCTTTAGCCTGGAGAAGAGGAGGCTGAGGGGTGACCTGATTAATGTTTACAATTATCTCAAGGGTGAGTTTAAGGAGGATGGAGACAGGCTCTTTTCAGTGGTTCCCAGTAACAGGACGAGGAGTAACAGACACAAGCTGGAACATAGGAAGTTCTGATTAAATATGAGAAAAAAAACTTCTTTCTGGTGAGGGTGGCAGAGCACTGGAACAGGCTGCCCAGGGAGATTGTGGAGTCCCCTTCTCTGGAGACTTTCAAGACCCATCTGGATGCAGTCTTGAGTAATGTGCTGTTGGCAATCCTGCTTTAGCTGGGGAGTTGGACTACATGTTCTCTAGGGGTCCCCTCCAACTCTGAAATTTCGTGATTCTGTGAAATCTTACAGTATCAACACAGAACTAGCCTTCAGAACAGGTGGCAGATTTCACCCTCTCCAACTTTATTGGAATTCCTTTCTTTTCCATTTTTCCATGTTAGAGAAACAACTTTTAAAGTTTTGAAGAAACTGTCTTCATCTTCCAGTTTAGGTTCAGCTTCTGCAGGGTTCTTAAATGCCGTGACAAACAGCTGCAAAACCTGCTACCAAATCTCTGTGTCAGATCCCAATGGCCATGTATGAGTTGTTTTGTCATGTGAGCTAGTATTCATAAGTATTTTGTCTTTACCAGTGCTCATCATTACCAGCTCATCAAGTCATAACTCAACCACAGTGTAATTCTTACCAAGGAATTATCCAAGGGCCTCTATTTTAAACAATAATGCCAGATACAATGAAATATTCCGTCTCTTCTCTGCTTCCATGGGCTACACAATAAACTTGAACAATTATATTCAAAAATGGTTTATGTTTTGTCTTTATATATACCTGCAATATTAACTGCATTCATAGGTAAGGTTAGATATATTTGACTTCTACAATTTAGCTAAATGTACAAAGCAATGAGGGCAACTGCACTGCAATTAGGACTATTTCTTTTCATTTGCTACAGCATTAGCCTAGCTTTAATTTAGATAATTAATTCTCACTTATCTGAAGTTAGGTAAAGCAATCTCACTTTATTTCAGATGGTCTCTATAAGGACCAATAACAAATGCTTAAATTTACAAAATAGAAAAACATAATTTCTGTATTCATTCCAAGCTTGCAGAGTAATGTATTGATAATAAAGTAAAATTCTCATATATATGAGTAAATGTAAGGAAAAGGCAGAGAATCATGTATGGGAACCTGACACTAAAGCACTAGAGTCAAAGAGCTTCTTTGTAAAATTGGAAATGTTATACAGAAATCATCATGTGTGTTGAAACAGCAAGTTCTGGATGTACTCAGAAATTATATCAAAAAAGGGGCACTTCAGCGGTGACAGTGTTTACTGAATGACCAAGTTGTTAACTCAAAGAACTCTTAAGCTATGGAAATCCTTGCTGCAAGATGTTGAAATTTAGAAAAATAAAAATCAGATGAATAAATCCATGGATAAAATCCATTTAGAGCTGTTAATATTATTTATTCTTAAAAGTTATTTCTGTGTGTCTGGCATTCTCTGAGCTACAAAACACCGAAGAATGAAAATACCATGGGGCAATACTGATGTGTTCTTTCTTCTCACCCTCTTAGCTAGGCAGAGTACAAACGGAAAAAAAAAAGAAAAAGCAGTGGTAAAAGGATCTTTGCTCTGATCCAATGGAGAATTTCTACGCTCTGAAAGGCAGACAGGTTGAGCTGTACACTGAAGATCGGCAGCTCAAATAGTGAGCTGTTTTGGGGCCCCACCACTTTGCACAAGGAAATTTTGAAGCTGCAAGAGTTCAGCGACCTTCACAGCCACTCCTTGGCCAACCTGGAGCCACCCAACACTATCAGGTGTTTAGAGATCAATTCATCGGCTGTACGAAAAGCTGGGACCAAAGTGTTAAAGTAGCATCTGCATCAGATATTGAAGCTAGTGGACACTCTCATGCAGAGGTTTCCCCGTAGCCTGAGCCATGGAGAAGGTAGGCAGACACTTCTGGACTCTGAAATTTGCAGCTTGTCTTCACACTCAGCTGTAGATGCAGTCAATCAAAATAATCCAGCCTTGTGATGACAGATACTGACAAATCCAGAAGGCAGCATGATGTTTCCTAGCTTGCAGTCAGAAAAAAAAAGGAGGGTTTTCAACTGCTCCCTGAAGCTGAGAAAACATTTTGGGAGAAGCACTACCCTGTACTTAACACTCTTCCTGCAGAACCTTCTGTTGATTACTCTCATGAACAGGACACCAGTTAAAGAAACACAGCTGCTGTTATGTTCTTGTAGGGAATTTGCTCATTTTTGTCTAGGCACATTTCGCAAAATATCAAACAGGCACCACAAAAGCCTGATAATCAGTGTATTTAAAAAGAAGTAAAAAAAAAAAAAAAAACCAAAATGCCAGCTGAAGATTGAGATACAGTTTATTCCTCAAAACATCTCTCTATTAACCAGCATAGCTTTGTTCCTCTTGAGTCCAGGTGAGACAGTTGTTTTCTTTTCAAGAGTTGCTCTTTTACAAGTAAAATGCCTTCGTGCCAGTGGCAGCGGTTGCATTAGTGATAAGTGAATTTTTAGCTGTTGGTATAAACTTCTGCCATTGGTAACTAGATTGTGGTTCCTGCTTTTTCCTGAGATGGTGAAGAGGAGAGAGGGTAACACAGCTCTTCACAGAAATCTGCAGGTAGGGATGTTCAGAGAGAAGAGGCAGGGGCATACAGCTGGTCCCCGACCATCTGGTCTCACTAGGTCCTTAGCAGAGGGCAGAAATTACCTGGGAGCCAAAGCTACCAAGAACTCTGGAAGCTGAGACACGGGCAAGGAGTTTTGCAGCGAACCTCTAATAGGAGCTATCAATGGCACTGTTCAGAGGACGAAAAATGCCATCCCTACCACAACCAGGCTCACTATCATTGTAAGCCAAGTCCTCATTCAGTAGTCTGAGGCATTACAGCTTCTCTGTGAAACAAAAGAACATGTTTTCCCCTGGTTTATTGTCATTTACTATAGATTTCACTTAAATAACATAAATTGGAAACTATAACCAAACACCTCTTTCATTGGATCTGAAAGCTTCAGTTTTTTATTAAGGCCTTTACAATCCAAGCTGTTTAGAAATCCCCATGTGACATGAAAGTAGCTGATCTTACAAGACATAATAATTTTTTTTAAATATATGTTACAGATTTCACAGGTTTTTCGGGTGCACAACAGATGTTCTTGAAAAAAAAAAAATAGCCAGCCTAATAGTTAGCTGAATAAAGTCACAGAACTTCACAGATCAGGTAAAACCTTTAACAAAAAAATATTATTCTGGACTTCATTGTCTTTCTTACAGTCTTTTAATCTTGTCAGAAAATATTTTTAAATTATTCTATTCTGTATTGAAACAAATGATGAAACATTGGTTGGGAGGCAGTTGGTCTGCTTTTTAAAGCAGAGTCCCTGTCTCCTTCTTAGTCCAAATTATAGCCAAACACTTTAGGGTTCCTTAGATGTTTAGTTTCTTACTGAACCTCACTTTACCAAACAAACTTTTGTAAGATTGAAGTAAGTCATGTACATGATGGAGGCCCATCTACATTTTGCTTCAAATACTTTTTTAAACTAGGACATGCACAATCAGGAGCTGCGTATCAACTTGAGATAAAGTTCAAAGCATGTCTTGTTCTCCAGGGACTGCTTTAGTCACTTCACTCTTGTTTCATCCATTTGCCCAATACAACTCAAGGTTATTAATTTTCAAGGCCTACTACCCAAGAGTCTACATTTTGGTTTTTAGGTGTTATGAGGCTGCTTTATAAGGAATTTTAGCAAGGAGATTTTAGCATCCATAAATAGACCCCAACTTTATGAAGCTCCCTGTTCTGACAAAGTAGAAGAGAAGAAAGTGTTCTTTACATGTGAAGTACTTTTCTGTGAATCTTGATATAAGATACATGTGGAAACTGGCATGTTGTTTTGATATTTTGCATGAGCACTGAGTGTTCAGGTAGGCAGCTGAAAGATAGCAGATAAACTGCAATGTATATATGGCTGGCTGATTGACCCATGCAGAATTATAGGAATTGTAATGAAGCAACAAACTGATAAATCTGGTTGGTTTGAAAACTGGAGTAATTAACCCACACATTAAGTATCATTATCCATATTTTGCTCTTGCTAGCAGGTCTCCCAGGAAAACAGCCATACTCTATGTTGAAGTAGCTACTTATGTGTAAAAAGCCAGAGAGTAATAACTAAGAGACTAATTTACCTATGTGATACTTCACTACGTATTTCTTAGAATACTTCTGCCTGTGATTCAGTGTATAAAAAACCCTAAATAACCTTTGCAAATGTTTTTGAACATAATGCTTATACAATTTCTAAATTTCTATGAGATTTTTAATTGAAAATTATTATAATTATTCAGTAATCTCAATGTCAGACCTGCAAACATATATCCTTACTTTCAACAAGCTCGACTAAGTTACCTGAATGCTATTTTAAATATTCTCTCTCATTTTTTTTTCATACACTTGACTTTTCTTTTACTGTCTGGTCTCCCTTCAGCCAAATGTAATAATTTTATTTTTTTCTGAATGGATTTAAAATGTCAGGTAGCATTTGCTGTAAGACTTTTTTGTTATCTCTCTGTTAAATCACATTTGCAGTAATTATTTGAAAAAACATACATATTTCATGACTACTTCTAATTTCATGATTTTCTGAGTGTCCAAAAAAAGTGTAATTTATGCATTTACAATTGGTAATGCGTGGTTTAGGAACAATAAGACAATATTTAAGAAAATAGCATATGATATTATAATTATAATGTGTCTGTATGTACTGACCTTACACATCTTGATATAATTATTTTTTACTGAAATCTGGATATACTTAATGGAGAACCCTTTTATTTCATTTACTGTTTAGAGTAATTCAATACAAACTTTTCCATTTTACTCTAATGTAAATTCATTGGGATAAGATGTAAGCTTATAATGAGTTGCTCTTTGAAAGCACTGAAAGACAGTTTAAACTGTAATATTTCTCTTCTACAGAAATCTGAAGACAATTTTTGCCAAATTTATTAGTATTTTTTAAAGAATAATCTAAAATTAATGGAAAAATCACAGACCTCCTATATTCACATATGCTAGGAGATGTTATTTTATTACTTGTCCTCATATACTTTGTAATGGCAAGCTGGGCCAATTAAATAGGTTAACCAAGCAAAAAACAGAGAACATATTCTATTTTAAAGTTATCATATAATTGAAATGAATCATCTTCATTCTTAGCTCAAGAAAGTTTTAGAAATATTTATTATAAAGGCAGTGTAGAATTTCTTCTTTTGAAATGCATTGATAGAAAAACAAATCTTTAACACCTGAAAAGTACTTATTCCAGTAGCAGTGTTTCTCTGACTTTGAGTAAATAACTATAAGTAGATAAAAAAGAATTATTATACATCAAACTAACCACTAAAGAAATGTATGCACACTTGTGTGCATTAAAGGTATTTTCAGTTGCTGTTTTAAATAGCTATAACAGTTTCAACAGTCTTTGTCTTAGATATTTAAATACCTTCAAAAGTCTAATATACCCTGAATTTCTTCAGCCAAGTATTTTTTTAAATATACTTTTATGTAATACTGAAATATATGGTAACCAATTTTCCTCAGTTATCTGAAATATTTGACTCAAATTTGCAACAAAATTTCACTGGTTTAATATCATTAGCTAAACAATGCTTGTAATCAAAACACAACTATATACTCTCAAGAATAATTAAATACTACTAATAAGAATCAGATAACATTTTAAAATACTTACAAAGACATGAAAAATACTAATAATTCATATAGCTACAGCATGTAATTCTAAACATGGATACCTTTTTTTTGTTTAACTAATCTTTGGCAAGAAATACTCTGAGTTTTTATTCAGCTATGGAAACCAATTAATGATCCAATATGATTCCATTTCATTAGTTCTAAAATGACACCATTTTCAGAACAGAAAAGTAATACAATGTTGTACAGGAAAAATCTATGCTATTTTTTCCAGTAGAATGTAAATTATATCTAGCTTGAGAGATAAATAGACATACCAGAAAATATTTTGGAAACTCAAATATTATATTTAAAATTAAATATCTCTAGTTCCATAACTGAAACCTGATATTTGGAAATTTAAATAATTCAAAATAGTTTAAATTTGAAAACTTTGCTTGTTATTACCCAGTCTGTTATTTTCTATTCAGTCATAACCAAAAAATGCTTTTTACCTTTATAAGCAAATAAGTCGTCTTAGTAAAGAACAAAACACAGTACCCAAACTAATATTTTGCAAAGGAACAGGTAGTTGTATCAATTTAGCTTTTACTGAGTCCTTATCTTTAGCTTACCTCAGAAATGAGTTCTCCAGCACACATTCTTCTTGTGTGTCTTTGCAGCACATTTCTACTCTGCCACGAACACACATACATATGCTTTGGCTTTATGTATATCATTCATATGGGAATACATTATGTTGAAGAGCCTCAGTACCACAGTGTAAGAAAATTGTGGATGGTAGTGAGAATATCATGTTCTTGAAGAGCCTCATAAAGCATAAGTTATTAAGTAAGCACTGTCTTGAACCTGAATTCAGCTAAATAAAGATGAAAGCCTGTCAAAAAGTTGAAATGATACCCTAACAAATTGACAAAATTAATACATTATTTTAAGTCATGAATAGTTTAGCCACAAAATTAGATGGGCAAATATGCTGTTGTTTTCCCTCTAATCAAATTAAAAAGTCTCTCTGTTGCAGGCACGGATGTGTAATCATATTTCCATAAATAATTATTTAAATTATAATCTAAACATTCAACTACTGTTAATATTTAAAATATATTCATTGATGTTGTGCTATAGTGTAAAAGAAAAAAATATAAATGCTGCCACAGGTAATTATTAGTGGCTTAGCTGTCAGTTAGTCAAATCAACTAAAAGGCCAATTACTCTGACGATACACAGGTTGAAAGGCTGGTTAGAGTAGAGTACATTGTTGACATTAGGTCGCGTTTGCCGAGTTCTGATTCTACAACAGCGGCGTTTTTTCCCTGTGAATTATTGTAATGAGGATATTTTGCATTTGAATTCACATACAGTAACTTGTTCTCAACTTTGATCTCTTGATCATGCTTAAACACTTAAAACATGCACATTGCAATTTCCATAATGCAAGTTCTGCGTTACATTTCTTGCTGGAAAACTGAAGGTTTAAGTAAAGACACAGCAGCACAAAATGTTTCCTGCAAACTTCCTTTTCTTTCATACATGTCTATAGAGAGCTGAGTAGGTCATGTACGAAACTCTGCCTCCAAAAGATGGTAAATTGCTCTTGAAACTTCTACATACAGAGTACAGTGATATCCACCTCATGGAATATGTTTCCCCTCAGATACATCAACTCTGAGGTGATTTTTCAGATGAGCATGAGTAGCCTGGAAGGACAGATGAGTCACATGAAGAGCCTGCTATGGTCTGCTGCTGTCAATTCACTTTCAGAAAACAGTGACTATAGCATTTATTACTTTCAAAGACCTGTAACACCTTACCACTTTACTTTACTTTTGCTAAAAAAATATTTTGACACACAATTCATATGTCTATGGAAGTAAATTAGAGAAGGATGGCAAGGTTTCTAAAAATATCTCACCAAGAGCCTTACTCTTCACTGTTCAAAAGTTTTCAAAGTTTTTTTTTCAACAAATAACTCTACTTATCTTCTTTAGTCATTATGTAATTTCAGTACTACATATTGCTGAGAAGATACACTAGACCTGCTGCTAAAATGTTGAGGGAAAAGACATCTAGGTATTTTGTACCAAATTCAAGTATTAAGTACTATAATGTTGTGTTCTGACTCAGGGTACTACATCAATAATTGTGTCCCTCCTTACATACAAATAGCCTTATCAATCGGTTCCTATTTATTAATTTTATTCCCATTGCAGAAACTAAGACATATAAATTATATACTCTTATAACATACTGCTAACTGGTAAGAAGAAAAATAAACCAAATTCTTTTTTGAGATTCTGCAACTACTAAACAAGAAATAATGACTGGGTGAATTCCACAAGCTCTTTAAAGAGGGAAAATATCACAGAAACTATATGGAAAAGAATTAAAGCAACTCCTGCATTCATCAGTAAATACAGCTGACTCTTAGTCTCCTGTTTAGACGCCATGTATGAAAAAAAAGAATGAAAACTTTTAAAGTCATCTTGTGGTACATAATAATTGACAAAATTACCGATTCTTTTACTGTTGACTGCAAGCACTTGCAGTTTCCCTTGTCCATTACTGAGCTCCTGAACTGTAGATGAAGAGCATCATTATTTAACTGCATTACCTAATTTTAGTAAATTAACTTAGTTTTAAGCACCTGATACATTAACATATTTAGCTTACAGTGTCTCTTACTATTGGTTTTCTTCAGACTGAAAATTATTTAATCAAAATATGAGCAGACTGCAGTATAAATCTCAAATTCTCTTAATTTATAATGAAACATCATTGTTAATGATGGAGCACTGTATGATGTAGCTTGACTTAGAATACAAGCTTAGATTAACTAGTACTTGCAGTTAGAAATAACAGAGATTTTATTTGATTTAATTTGTTGCATTAGTGAATTTACGTGAATCAGATGGTAAGAGCAGAAGACAATGCTGAGGTGTATTTCCACCTTGGTGGAAGATGAAGATTATTGTTTCAAACTGCTCCACTGTACTAATAACAAAAAGATCACTATTAAATCTTGTCTTTTATTTCTCAATTCATCTTCAGAAACTGTTAGTGATGCAATTTATTTAAAGGGGGAAGAAATATAAGGGTATTGCTCAGCTTTGTATCACTCTTAAAAGTAAAATGTTAAAATTCTACATCACTTTCCAACTAAAAAAAAGGAATACGTGGTATATCTCTTTATCACAATCCTTATCACAAGTATCCTTTTTGAGGTGAAACAGTATAAAATATAATTGCAGAAGGATTATTTTAAACTATGTAAGGTCTATTAACTACCATGAAAGGGTAAATATATATTCTAAAAATTTTATAGCCACTCGGTCTGGGATTAGCAGATCTTAGGCAATACTGTATTTCCTTAGACTGCAGACCCTCAGGAGGGTTAAACAAATATTCTTTTTACTGTTTCAGGATACAGTCTCTCCCGGGAAAAAAATTACTGAGCCTTTTTCTCCTAACATTTTATACCAAAAAAATAATTGGCAAATAAGAAGAATTTAAATTCTAAGAAATGAATAGTAATGAACTGATAACTGAAATATTGCTTAAAGGTTCAAATACACAAAGATTGCAATAACAGTACTATTCTGTTAAGCTATGTATACTTCATCGAAGCCAGCGGAAAGGAAAACATACCATATCACCACCATACCGCAGGCATTTTCATACAACCTAGTGCAAATGCAAAGCTTTCTGCGACTGTGTCCAATAAAACAGCCCCAACTATTTTTAAATACATCAGGAGTCCATGACCCCATAAGTAGTAACTTCCCTTTCTTGATGGAGTGCGCATCTCACTTTTGTAAGTGTCAACGGTTTCTGGCTGGCTGGGTAGAGACCACGGCATACTCTGCTTTTCTCCCAAAAAGGCCATGTCATTCTTATACAACTTAATCAGTGGCTACATATAGGAAAGCAACACTGCAGCCTTTCTGATCATTTTAATGAGGACCCCTGGCTATTCAGTCATTGAAATATAATTGACTCGCTCTTCTCTTATTTTCATAATAGACACTCCAACCTAGACCACATTTATTTTGCTATAAGAAATGTCAAGAAAGATTGGAAGTTTTCTGAGTGCCCCCATTAAAACTGAAAACATGCCACCCTGTCTTTTGCATTAGCTGCGATCATTTTGTATAGAACTCATTATGCAGATAGAAGATGCAAATGTTTCATCTATCTCACATCTAACCAAACTGCAAGTGCCAAGAAAATAAGCACGAGAAAAATAATTTTCTCTTTCTATGTATGTGCCTGCGCCTGTGGTGTTTGCATTGTGTCACAATGCCAATACCCATGTGTGCGTGTGCACATACACTCTCATAGATAACATACACACAGCTCAAAGTCCTAATATTTTATTTCAGGTAAAATCAAAACGTTGTTTGCTACATATCATCACAGCCAAGGAAGAGCATTTTTCTCGTCTGAAACAGCTCTACATAATAATAACAGCTATTATTTTAAAATCAAATGAGTAGCAAAAACCATTCAAATGTGAAGACATCGTCATGCACAGGAATGCGTTCAGTGTTGGTTTTTAACTAGAATAATGAGCGTTTGCATGTCAAATGTGTTATCCTGAATAAGTCCTAGTGACTTACTATGACCACCCAGTTCACTAAATAAAATATCAGGTAAAGAACTGAGGCTACTGCATGCTAAGTTCTGCCCATGTCTGGCTAGACTGTGACACTCATTTCCCAGCTGAACACAATATTATATAGGATATCTAGCAGGAAGGGTCATTCATTGTCGACTTCACTGTGCAATTTGCAGTGCAAAACAGAAGATATCTCTTCTTGACAATTATTAACACATACAGCATCTTACTGATCCCACTGGTAAATATCCCGATTACTTTGTTACTTTTTAGTATTTTAAAGATGGGTATCATTACTTAGCATGTTACTAATCGCTACGAATAAGACCCTCACATCTCTCATGATTTTCCAGTCAGGTTTTCAGCCATTTACATTCCAAAAATCCTCTATATTTTGAATTAATCATTTCATAGGCTTAACAATGAAAAGATCAGAAATGTAATTGCTACAAGATCTGATATTTTTAATCTGCATTTGAATAGGGAAAATCGATTGATTTTTTCCAAGACTTAGACAATTCTGTTCTGATGTATTATATGGTATTACAGAGGGGACAGAAAAATCATACTTTACCTTGAAGCAACTGCATCCTGAAATAATAGAAAGGGGTGGCAAAACAGATATTTTAAGCCAATATTTAATGTCATACATTATAAATTTTCCCCACAAGAGTCCTGACAACTCCTCTACCCAGTTTTAGCACAAAACTATGAAAGTATCATTCTTTCTGGCATATTTATACAGTTTATCTTTGATGTCTTTACACACAGGCCTTGAGAGGGAGTGGTTCTGGGTCTCATTTTAATGGGGTGCTGTTCACCAACCAACCCCAGCCCCAGAGCAACGGGGCCGGGTCCTTTCTATCTGCCCCACGCTGTCTTCTCCTACAACTCACAGACGTTCCTACAGAGCACCTTCAGGAAAAAAGACTCGGAAGCATCATGCAAGCTATCCGTTTGCATGTACAGCCTGTCACCAAGCCATGGCCCCCACACTCTCACACAGATTACCCTGGGCCTGGCAGAAATAATCAGCGTACACAAGGGAAGGGAAGAACCCCTAGGCTTCCTCTGGATCAACATCAGTGCACACGTTCATGCTACTTCGGCAACATACGGGTGTACCTCATGGAGTACTTTATGCATAGGAGCAGCACTTGGACTCTAGAAAATAAAGGTTTCAGTAATGTAATCATGTACAAACACAGGATTGATACACATGGATAAAGTTGTATAATTTAAATGTCTAAAACTGGAACTACTGAAGTGATTCTTATTTACTTCTTTTGCTGAAGCTGCTTTAAAGATTTCACATACAAAACCTCTAGATAATGAGATTTCCACACAATTTTTTTTTTTTTCGTGGAAATCAATTAAAAACTTTTTTCAGTTTTCTCATGAGAAATCCATCTTTAAACTAGAATTGTAAGTAAATAAATAAATAAATCTCTTTCTTCTAGCCCAGCTCCTTGTTCAATAAGCACTTTAACAAATGTAGTTCTTAAAGAGCCATCACGAGCCATCATATAAATCAACAAAAAGAAAAAGTAAAAATTCTATATCTAGTTTCACAAGTAATCTCCCACACTTTGTCACACACACCTCCTTAAAAGTGAAAATATTTCATAAGGCAAACTAAAAGGACTTCTTTTTGAGAGCTGCTTGGCTGTCTGATGTCTGCCAGGTGCCACCAGGTGAGATGAAACGCAGCCAGCAGCAAACACTTGAACTCTGCGGTGCCACCCTTCCCATTCTCAGTCTGTGTCTGAGCAGCCCATGCATCCAACTTCCCTGGCTCTCTGACTGCTGTATGGCCCTTCAGCCATCCAGGTCAAGGACTCCAGCTCTTACCTTCTTTCTCTTGCAATCCACTTTAAGACACTACTGTTTCTCTTCTTAAATAAATTCTCATCCTGGTTCTCATCGGTGACGTGGTTAACTATGCCCTCCCGTCTGACCTCCACAATATGCCTGTTTCCCCCAGGAAGTCCATCCAGAAAGAGGTAGGAAGATCTCCTTCCCTTGCACACAGATCAGGAAGCACCAACCCTCACAAGTGTTGTCCATGAACTGTCTCAAGTAAAGATGCATTTGGTCTGACAAAGCAGATTCACAGGGAGAAAGAGAAGGAGGACTATCACACAGGGAAACAACCATTTTTGGGACTCAACAGGTTTGATTTTGTTTCTCGTTCATGGTTCATGTTTTCTCCTTGACTTAGAGAAACAAAAGGCAAAGAAGCTGAGCTTCATCTTGTTCTCCATGTAGGAGAGGACACTTTCAGTCAGGAGATCGCCTCAACCCACCAAGGACTGAGCCTGCCTCCCAGGGCTGGGGGCTTGTATTGCAATCCAGAGGGATGTGATTTGGAAAGGTGGTTGTGCCAACCCATGTGCTAGGAGTGGGAAGTTGGTGTCAGAAGGCTTTTGTGGTCCCATCTGGACCAACCACCCACCTGCCAGTCCTGTGGGGAATTGGGTTTGGTGCTCAAGGAGTTACTGACACATAGTCTTACAAAACGTGCAACATTGGTATCCAGAGCAAAAGATGGGAAAACAGTCAAAGTCTCAAGGACTTCAATTTTCAGAGCCACGCAGCAGTTCCCCTCCATCTCACAGGCCTCCAATTTCTCACAACAAAATTTTCTAGATTAGTGAACTGTGGGTGGACCACTCGTAATCCAGCTGAGTTAATCTAAAGGTGTTACTGAGCAGATGGCAGATCTTATGAATGCATGTCTCCTTTAGATAAGCTCAGGAGTTAGCCATCTTCCAAGTACTCTCTTCCTCCTAGTTATTTCCACTGCCCCTAACTGTAAACCAGTCACTTAGGGCCCTAAAAATCACAGGAAAGGATGTTATTCTCTGAATAAATTCTGCCATGTTTTCATACTTTACAGTTCCAAAAAAAAAGTTATATATGCAAAGAAATCAAAGAATTCCTTATGTACGCTGATGTTGTCTGTGACAGTTTTGGCTCCAATATAGCCAAAGTGGAAAGTATTTTTTTTCCCTTTTGAGTTACTCTGCATACGTTTATCACGGATAACTGGGAGAGTATCAAATATTATACTGGACAAAAAGTAGCTTTGATAATGTCTTTTCTTTGCAAACATTCCAGTGCACCAGGTGCTCATTTCATTGTGTTGTTTTCCCTGGTCATTGGAGACCAGCTGCCATCCACAACAGTGGTGTGTCTTGATCAAATATTGATCAAATTTATTGGAAAAATAAATGCTCTGATCAATTGCATGTAAATCCAGGATATTTTGGACATGCTAAAGGAAGAATGGGCCATTGGATAAAAGAAGGAGGTTTATAGTCACTTTCCCATTAAACCATTCTGGACTAAAGAAGTAAGAATACAGCCATAAGTGAGAAGTCTCTGGTTCTCTCAAGCAGACCAACGGAATGGAGAAACCGTATTGCTCTTGGAGCATAAATAAGGAAACTTGGAGCTTAGACAACCTCTGCTGAGTACCAGAGAGAGACAATAGATTCTAGCAGGAATTATGCATCAAATTACTTCTAAGAATCTAAGTCCTACCATCTATGTGGCACCATTTTTAAAAAGAAGTCAGCAAAGGCTTTAGGAAGCTATAGATCTTTAAAAATAGTCATGGAGGCTGGAAACAGATTGCCACATGGTTGAGATATGGTGACATATTTTGCCTTCTTTCTCCTTTCTATAAGTTACCAATGGGAAAGCTAAATATCTCCAGAAAACATGCCTTGTCAGGATTCTGTATTTACCAGTGATTAATTGGAATTGTTGGTCTTAATCAATGCATTACTGTCCGTATCTTCTTATCACTTATAATGTGTTTAGCAATTGGAAATATTTGCGAATTTTATGCATCTATATACATACACAGACATTTGTGGACATGCATCAAATGCCATTGTAGTTATGATACAGTATATTCAATATCATATACAAATTATAGCCTTATCCTTTTTCCCTTATATGGGGAAAGTACGTATTTTGACAAAAGGAATCATAACCAAAATATCACCCCCAAATGCTACTTTCGAGGAATTTCCAGTCAATCCAGAAACTTAAATTATTTAAAAATCTAACAACAACTTTATCTCTCGATTTTCAAGCAATTTTTTGTGTCTTTGCTTATACTGTGTAATATTTCAGAGCTACACTCTGTCCTGACTGATGTTTTTTGCTTTTTTCCTTCATTTGATCAGGGGAGGCCTAGGGCAGTGGATGTCACTGGGAGTCAAGGTGCCTCACAGACAGGCATGCTTGCCTTCAGCAAGTCTACAGATTTGGTCCTCGGGAACTCTTGGTATCTCCAAGAAGTGGCAACAGAAAAAGCATTCTGAGTATCCACATTTCAGATACAAAGCCCTAAATCCTCTGCAGCTTTTAATCTCCCTGAACAGGATTGTTGTTGAATTACAATGCAAACATCTGAGCTGCTCACCCTGAACTCTTTGTGCAATCAGCAGCACTTTAAGAGATTCATCTGATCTCATGCAGGCGTCTAAAGCAAGACAAAAGAAATCATGCCTGGAATTGCTTATCTGTCTCCAGTGACCCTGAATAACACAGGATGTTTACCTGGGATTTGGAGACCTACATTGCAGGAGTCTACTTTTGCTCAGATGGATCCTATTGCCACTTGCCTTTTTTCGGAGGGCAGTTACTGCATGCATGCCCCATGCTAATGGTGATCATAAACGCAACAATGACTCTGAGATACTGGGGTCCCTGACCTTAGTGATGTGTTGTATAAGTCTCTTTCAACATGTGAAAAAATGTGCTGGTCTATCCTTAAGTATGGCTATGTTCAAATACAAGTGAAAGTCTCTTCCAGATAATTAAAGGCAAAAGGATTTCCTGTAAAATACAGGATACAAATAGATGTTCACAGTGGAAGTAAAGGGCTCACCATTAGTGTTTTAGAATTTAAATATATATCCCTGGTATTCACAATGAGTAACACCTTGCCTTACCAGTTATCACACAAAAGGCATTGTTGGAAGGTGGTCCTTTACTTCCAAAGTTCTTGAAAACGTAGAAATACAAAAAGAGGCAAGTAAGTAGAAGCAAGTCTCCTTAGCTAAAGGTATTGTTCCGAGCCTGTCAGTAGGAGAGTGTGTCTCTACTACACTGAGGTCCAAGGCACGTACGGATATGGTCTGTTTTTTCCTGTGTAATCAAGTTGACATCTATCTACACTGATTACACTTCAGAAGGGGAGAGGGAAATTCTGGAGGTGGGAGAGAGGTTCTTTGCTCTCTGGTGGCTTCAGATGTACCCTCCACAGGGTAGGTCGGGCCTCTGGGCATAGCCCTGAGAGGTGGTGCGTGAGGAATCATCCTGGAGGCCTTATGCCTCAGAGATGCTCTTCCCTATTCCTGCTTGCTCCTGGGGGCAGTAATTTGTTGCTGGTCTATACCAGCAGCAAATTATAGCAACCCCCGTGCCAGTTCAACTTGCATCTGGGAACTGGAAGAGGCAGGGGAGTGAGGGACAGAGGGCTCTGGCCTTTGCCTGACCATCTGCCTGGTGAAGTACTGGTACTATTTAGTCAGTTTTCCGTCTACTCTCCAGCGCATGATGCAGGGGGAGCTACGGCAACTCTAAAGCTTCATAGTCCTGACTGTGCTGTCCATCAAACATGACTCTTCTGAGTTGTGCCCTTTTCTTCTGGCTCTGGCAATTCACAGCCCTACAAGAATTTCCAAAAACACAATGGCAAGACCTTGCTCCACTGAAACCCTTTTTTGCCTCCGAGAGACTGTGTACGGCTCAATTCTAAGCCCTTCAAAAGCCAGAGAGAGAAGAAAAGCTGATTAGCTATTATTGTACTTGTGTAGCATCCCAAATGCCAAATAATACTTCTCTTCATGCCTGGCACAGCTTTATTATATCGCTCTGCAAATGACAAGATGCTGCTATCACAGGATGCACCAAGTAAGTCTGACAAGTTACTAGCAATCCTAGTAACCCAATTGCTTTTTTATTCTCCCTTTTTGGTGGCAGTTTATCCAGACCCTCATTTTCAGTCCCTTGCTTGATAGTTCAGCTGGTTTATACTGCTGTTTGGTTATCACATGGGTTTAAAATCATTGTTACAAACACAACCCTGTCCTCTTTGCCAACGGCATTAAATAAAGATCATCTCATTAAGAGTGGGAGTGCTAAGAGATTGCTCTTGGTTTACTGGTCTTGTATCCAAGGCAAAAGACAGAATTAGGAAATTAGGATCTTTTAAATAATATGTTAAAAGTGTACCCTATGACCTCGAATGCATCTCCTCTGAAGAGAGCTATCCCTTCCCCTGTCTGCCAAATTTTGCCAGCAATATTAGAAGATGGAGTGATAGGTCACTTTTTAAGATATTGATTCACACAACACAGCTACATTGCTAACGTAAACCCCATAGAAACAACTTCTCACATCTTTCTATTTCTGCTTTTCTTCTCTTGCTAAAGCAATTTTCTTGGTCTTTGGCTTGTATCTGTAAGTGAATATGAGATTACTAGGAGGCATTTGGACGTTTCTCTCTGGGAATCCTGCCGTTAGCTAGCACACTTGATGTGCAGCGAGTGCATGGTCTCTTGGCTGACTTCACTCACCTCCATCTGTCAGACTGGCTGTGTGCCCACTCACAAGTCAGTCAGCCTGTTCCGCTAGGACACAGGTGCCAGCAAGGATGCACTTGGATGGACAGCACGGACAGTACTGCAACATGCCATGCCTTCTTTAAAAGAAAAGCGTAATTCTTGGCATGGTATGACACTAATGGTTTTGGACTGTCGTCTCGTGTTGCACCTCTAATTTTCAGGGAAATCACTGAAGAGGAGGAGGACGGTTCATCACCAAAACACTAACTGAGAGACTTTCACATGCATCTCTGTTTCCATCCCTAAGTGCAATCCTTCTCCCAGTTCATTTGAAGTGGAAGTTGGTGTGCAGTACTTCTACTTTCTCCTTGGTAGCTCCAGTGTTTCCACAGAGCCTTCAAGTATGAAATGTTAGAAGAAGCCAGTGAATCTGAAGTTCTTGCCTGAACACGCATATTTGAGTTTCACTTTCTTGAGTACAATAAGGAGAAATTTGGATAATAAACTGCAAAAATAAAGTTTTGCACCATTGAGTTATCCACAATTGCATATAAAAAAATAAGAAGACTGCTGTTCAGTAAGAGATTATCAGCAAATCTGATATCCTACTCTATTAGTTAACACAGACTAAGTATAGATTAACTTTGAACTCACAAGGCCACATATTTTTAAGCCAGAAAGTCAAAATACAAGGTCTAGCCATTGATCTGGGTATTAAGGAATGCAGATTGGACATGTTTGTCTGTGAGAGACATTAGGAGTTTTTCATGGACTTTTGTTGTGTCCTGAGCTCTGTATGGAGTTACAAGGGATATGCAGAGCAATTCCAGGTTTAGGAGCTAATCATCAGAGCAATGTTTAGATTGTTAGCAATCAGAGTCACTAACACACTGTCTACAGTGTCACTTTACAACACCATCCTGCAGTAGCTCATACCCAATCCTTCCTCTCTGCACCCAAAGCTTTCAAATATGTAATTTATACCAGGAGCCATGCCTTTAACCCTTGGGTACAGGCTTACCCAAACTGAAACAAAAACTCAAGCAAGCTCAGAGGACCACTGTCAGTGTTACTTGCCCACTGCTTTCCCGTAACTCCATCCATCATGCATAAATGAAAGGAAATCCCCCAAGAACCTGGACGCGGAACAAAGTATGCTCAGGGAAAAATACTGAAGGAAAAAGTACCAATAACAGAGGTACAGCTATAGTAGAGGAACACATTTAGATTAGGCGAACCACTGGCTGGTCTTTTGCACATCTGGGCAATGATGGATTACAAAATTAAC
The DNA here is from genome assembly GCA_013400135.1 of Rhinoptilus africanus. NCBI lineage: Eukaryota > Metazoa > Chordata > Aves > Charadriiformes > Glareolidae > Rhinoptilus > Rhinoptilus africanus. Next base: position 406,816 of record VXBO01013826.1, read on the forward strand.
AATCCACCTATCAAAAACATGGGCCATATAAAAAATCCTAGAACAAGACCCTCATCTGCTCACAAAACTCTCCTTGGAATTCCAACGGAGAGTTTTTCTAGTGGAAATAATAAATATTTATAGATGGGAAAAGGAAAGAATAAGAGATAAGCTTATAATAATTATTGCTCTGAGAAAAAAAAATTATATTTAAGTGCAGAATGATGATTCTGCCTGGTTTTTTTGACAATTAATGCTTTATATGACACTAAACCTTTGTAAGATTTTCTGTACAATTAGAAGGAAAAAGCAGCTAGCATAATTACCTATATTCTAGCCCATTTTTCCTATAATTAAATTATATACTTATCCCACCAAAGTGTTCACAGTGTCAAATATCAATGTGGCACTGATGCATAGCAATTTACTGTGCCTACACCAAAACATGTTACTCCCCATTATTCTCTCATTGGACATGTGCCTTAATATAGGTGCAGAATTTTTATAATGTTGCATTTAATTTTTAATTCAACCAGTTTTACTTAGTCACTGAAGATATACACAGAGGTACGGAACAGTGATGGTAACACCCAGATGAGCAACAGGCTGAAGACTTTAATGATCAAGTAAAGCCCAGCTTCACACTTGCACTGGACAACTAAGTTTGAGCGCTCAATTACTTAAATACAGAAAACTTACATCTTTCTTTTCTTTTGTGACACATCATCTCTGATCTCTAACCATTAAATAATAATCTCTCTGAAAACATACTGCTCTGAATTTCAGTATCATATGCCAAACGTATCAATACTTATTCAGATGAGGTTCCCCATTGGTAAATTTGGTGTTACTAGCTGTAAAAATATTGTGACCAGTATAAAGCTCATTTTTCTGGGGAGGATTTCATCCAGTGGCTCAAGTAGACTGGAATCATTTTTTAAAGGCAGAACACTCTACACACCAATTTTACTACACAGGCCAGATTGCAATCGATTAAAATACAATTGTTAATAGAAAGGGCTCCTCCTCCCCCTGTGGAAAAAAATAAAAACAAAAGCCATCACACACACTCCAAAAAAAAAAATTTAAAAACCTCAAGCTTTCAGGCAGCAAAGTGGTAGCAGAAAGTCGGCGATTTTCCCCTTCCTATTTTCCTACATACCTACCTCAACTCATTTGCAAACCGCAGCGTCGGCTCCACGCTGCCTCAGGGATGGGAGACCAGAGGTGCTGCAAACCAGGACTGATGTGGCTGACAGAGCTGCGCAGCAAAGTCGGAGTGATGGCCCGAGCCATGCCCGGCAGTAGCCAAAATTACGAGTGGTTTTTCTTTCCCGGAGCGCTGCATTCGACTACAATCACAAATGTGGCATATGCAGTAGCCAGTCAGCTGCCAGCTGATTCTATATATATTCTTGGATTGAGTTTTTTGAAAGCCATGTAAGAAAAAGGTTTTGCATGCAAAGAAATAGGCTGCAGCTTGGTGACTTACAGGAAGCTTTGGGGGCCAAAGCCGAAGTGGTACATTGGGAGATATTGCTTGACATACACCGGAGTGCTTTCACTTAAAAGAAACATTCAAACCTGAGATATCTCTGGCTAGATAAGTGTTGTGGCTTGTCCCAGTGCAGATGGAATTTATTTAGTGTATTATTCTGTCCCAAATTAATGAACCAGCTGGGAAAGATGGTATTCAGCTACTTTACTTATTTCTGTAATAACCAGTAAAATTAAACACATCTCTTTATAGCTGTATTTTTCTCTAAAGGTGTTCAAATGTAAGAATATAAATATCTCCTTAAAAAATAAAGGGGGTAAGAAAGGCAATGGGACCTCCTTAACAAGTAAAATAGATGGATAATCCTAATAGCTTTTTAAAAATACTGTCTAAGTTGCTTAATCAGTGGAGTAGAATTTAGTTAGAGGACAAATCTTGGATTATACTGAAAACCAGTCATAAAAGAGTCATACCCTTCCATGACAGCTTGGAAACTGGTAGCTTTTGACTCAACATTCCCTATTATTTTGTAGAAACATGCAGCAGTCTTTCTCAGACCCTGTTTTATTGTCTGTTGCTATGTTCGTCTTCATGGCCGAGTAAGCACCCTGAAACTGTGACTAACTTACGGTTTAACAGTTAGTTTTCCCAAATGCCCACGGAACATCAGTTCTAAAAGAGGAGAGCCTGCATTTACTGTCTGCAGACTTGAACTTGGATCTTTAGATTTACAACTCTAAATCATTTATTTTGCCACTAAGGACGGTAGTGTGCTTGAGAGCTGGAGACCTTTGTAGTTTAGCCACCTATAAGAACTAAGAAAATGCTTTCTCTTTAAAAAAAAAAAAAAGAGCCACATTTTATCTCCTTCTCGACTGACATATACACACATATGCAGAGAAAACCAACAGCTCTGTTAAGAATGGGCTGGCAAGTGGCTTCTCAAGATTTTCCATGTATTTTCACTGAGAGCTCTAGGAGCAAAGCGCTTGAAAGACTAAGGACAAACAGCCAACAAAAAAAAAACTTTTTCTCTTTTCTCCTTTTTCCCCTTTAATTAGAATTCTATTTAGGTACAAATAATCAGGGAAGTACTATCTGAAAACTCATATTAAAAAAAAAAAACAGAACTGAGAACAATTTTGCACCCTCACTGCGAAAGGAAATCAAATCAAGTCTACAAGCCTTTGTGGTATAATTCATCCTGATATAATTTGTAACAGACAGGAAATTAACGCTAAACAATGAAGCTCATAATGAAAACATTGTGAGTGACAACATTAACATAATGCAGAGAGATTCTCACTGCCCATCTACCAACAGCTAAGGTCCATCCCCCATGAGCAGGATGCTCAAGTAAGAAAAAAACAGGCCAGGTTTCTAGCTGCTAATCAATGTTGATAGAAGAGCAGTGTGCAGTAGCAGAAGAAAAAGATGAGATTGAAGTGAATGTTGCACTAATGAGCATGTTCTTCCTGATGAAAGATTTTAATGTAGGCTGTAAATCCCTTTCTCTCTTTCACATGCTTATCACAAAAGTCTCTATTTGGTAAACTTAACAGCATAATTATATGGGTAGATGCCAATGGACACATATTTCTGTCTGCAGCTAAAAAGGATTGCAGTGTTTCGACTCCAAGTCCTGCAACGTCCAACGGTAAAGCACCTGACCCTGAAAGTGAATTCCGATCCCTGTGCTAGGTCTATGGTTTTCTACACGACACCAAGGCCCAGACAGGCTATGTCTACATTAGCAAGTACTGCAGTCCAACAGGAGCCAGTCTGTAGGGTGGAGGAGCTGGTGCTAGGAATCCAGTCACCGCAGAATACACATTTTGTGGGTCTACGTCATAGCATCCCAGTCTGGTCCCACACACCGAATACTCCATCACGGGAGGTGCCATATGTCCTCCTGGAACGCTGCTTCTGATTTTGTTTCTTGCAAAAGAAACCAGGCTGAACACTGTGAGAGCGCTCCGTGATGCAAAGCAAGTGCAGCGAATGGGGATGAGTGGGAGATTCAGTCCACAAACACACTCCCGGTCCAAACAGAAAGGTACACGTACACGTACTCTTGGCTGCCTCAAACCAAGCCATTCAAACAAGCTGCACCATGACAGCGAACTGCCAGGAGCTACACAGCAGGACAAACTGAAAATATCAGCATGTGCTAAATCTATCCACCTTTGGAGAAGAAATGTCTTATTCACAGACAGGTTAATGGTCCACAGATCGTGAGGGCTTCATTGCGACGAAAACTGTAGAGAAGCACCTCAACTTTTTTATTCAGCTAGTGAGTCCTTAAAGCAGAAACTCACAGCCCCTAGGTGCCATCAGTGCACAGACTGCCGCACGCCTGTAGCACACATTGTCACTGACAAGCTGAAAAAGCTGCAGGATGTAACAGGCCACCTGAAGCCCATTTCTCATGTTCTCTGAACCCACCACTGTCTCACATACTCACTGTCTGAACGGGACCCATGAAATTCTCACCTGGACTGTGGGCTGCACAGGTCCGTCTTCTGTCTCTACCTGCAAGTCACACTTCCTAGGACCCAGCCAGGCAAAGGGAGGGAATGCTTTCTATGCCTCCTGTGAAGTTATTCTGCTATACAGAAAAAGAACTAAAAATACACTGAGATTAAAAACCAGGTCAAACAAAAGCCTGTAGGTCAGCAACACCGATACACTTTTAAGGAGAAGCATGGCTAAGCAGTATTAGGCAGAGCAAGAACAGAAAAATAAATCCTTATAGCAGGTCTTCCTTGCCGTGATGAGTAGTCCCGTGCTCCCCACAGCAATCTCTAGACTACTTAATGACCAGTAGGGAAAAAAAAAAGAAGGCATTGAACCTAGATCCTTTCCAGTCTGCCTGAGCACTCTGCAGACTGGGCAACTCTGCCTGAAGAAGATCTATGACTTCTCTTTTGCTGTGCATTAAAGCCAGACACCACTGGTGCCCTGGGAACGCCCATGAGATCTAGTCACTAGGGCTGTGGAGGTACTGGACCAGAGGTGTGCAGATACCAAGAGGGCTTAGGAATAAAGTGACATCCAAGACATTATCTTCTATAGTCTGAAATTCAATATAGAAAAAAAAAACCACATAATAAAAGAAGCTCCAAGAGACTATAAGCGCTACTAGTTTTAGGCAAGCAAATTCAAGAACACAAGCCTGCAGCATCACCGAGGAGCTTTCAGAAGTTGATTTAGACATTCATTGCTTTTTTGAATCAAAGCATTCGGGTGTGCCATAAGTTAAATTATTTGGGTGTTCGGGATGTGATTTTAGCATCTATATCCTGCTTATGTCTGCCTTAATTGTGTTTTGCAATGACTTCACAAAGACTATTTGACATTCTGCATGCATGAATCTTATCTACAGCTTGTTGAGCAAACCTGAGATGCTCTTGGTGAGTCTGAGAAGCAGGAAGGAAAAAAAAAAAGGCAGCAAAAAGGCAGCAGATATGTTTCTGTCTTTCTTATTCCTCACTACAAGTTAAAAATAAAGCAACTGTAAGCAGCAAGGGAGATATTAGGTCCCATTACAATTTACAAGTAAGTAAAATTTGCTGTAATTCCCCAAGAAGTGCTCTGCGGACAAAGTAGCGCTAGACTAATGTGTCCAAGGAACATTTGCTAGCTACCGCTGGGGCAATAAAGGCACACAGATAGCCATTTCAGCTTGATAACAATTAAGTACTGACATCCCGATAACAACTAAGAACTGACATCCTAATCCCTATCTGGATCTATGGGCCAGTTTTCAGACCCCTTGGACTCTCTTAGTATCAGTTGGCATCTAACCTGTTGCAGTTTTATCCAAATTAGAAAGTATTGATGTAAAATTGGGGGAAACTTCACATTCTCAACTACAAAGAGCATATAGTAATGCAATAACAGCTGTTATTTTCTAAGTTATTTTATCAACTTTGAACTAGAAATGCTAAGCTCCTTTTCTACTTTATTTTTTACTAGTATAACCAGTATTTCATAAAAGAACAATTTTAAACATGCTGCGATCATTTTGACTGCAAAATTATTTTGTTTACAGATCATTCAGTAATAAAGAGTGAACTTCAGCCATGGTAAAAATAGCAATTAATTGACTCTCATGTTGAGTCACATGGTAGCCTACGGATGAAATTATGTGTTTGTGTGACTGAAAATAATGAATAACACACAAAGGAATTCATGCAATTATATGTCTAGTGTCCTGTACAAAGAACCAGTGCAGCCACAAGATCCTTGTGCTAGAAGAACTACCTAAAATGCCATCTGCAGTTGCCAAATGCTGGGGAAAACATTATTGCAGCCAGAAATGTCAAAAACAAACCTATTTATCTGAACTAGCCCTGAAGCATGAGTGCAAAAGTGAAACAAAACAGACATTGCTTGTTAGAAGCGCATGTATTTTGGAGCAAAAAGTGGACCCAAGTGTCCACATGCGGAGAACAAAATTAAGATGGGAGCGCTATGTGGGGTTGCAGTTCCACTGCGACAGGCAATGAATCCAACTGCAGGCTACTGCATTGCCCTTCTTTCCCCTCTCAACCCTCTCCAAGCTCTGGCTACGTATTCCAGCCTACCCACCTTGAGCCAGAGAGGATAGCTGATCTGCTTGAAAAATGTTTCCACACACACATACAGAGGTTAGTTCTCAGCTGCTGAGTAATTTTTTGCATAATCTGAATCACCTCTTCACCAAACACTAATTTCAGTATGATCTTCTAACAGCTGCTCTCCTTCCTAGCTTTCAACATAGCGCCCTGCCTCTACCAATCTGACAGCCTGGCAAACTGGCAATCTGAAGCAAACTGTGAGCTGTAACTTTTGGGTGATCGGTGACGGGGCAAATGTTTAATTCAGAGGAGCTGATACTACAGGCCCCAGACTGTCTCTCCTGTCACCATAGTCGTCATTTCAGCACTGAATGGATAAAGATCCAGGCCTCTACCTCTAAATGAAGGGAATGGAGAATTTATAACATCATAGAGGCTCAAGAAAAGAATACTCGCTTTGAAAATATATTTTTAGTATCTTGTTTGCTGTAACAGAGGAGTGGATAAAGGGCTCAAGAATTCATCCCTGCTCCTTATTTCGTTCACATAAATTCAGAAACACAAGCCCACCAGGGGCTATTATACATAATGATTCAAATTCTGGATGGGGTAGTCCCTAACCCAGTGTCTGCTGGATGCTTGGGGGATGCACAAGAGTCTGTCAAGTCAGTCTGCTATAAGAACTTTAGTGTTTCAGGTACATTTTTCCCCAAATATCTGCTAGTGGCCTAGAAGAAGGTATGGGATTCACCCAATCCTTGATAGGACACAGATCATTACCCTGATATTTTCATACCCTTGTCTCTACCAAACGCTGCTTGATGACCAGAGTCATGAAAACATAAAGCCAGGTTGGTGATACATGTTGAAAAGACCTCTCCTTTGTCTCATTTCTCCTATCTTACATAGTGAGCATTAAGGATTGTTTCTTAAGACTGGAGGTTGAGAAGAAGCTACAGCAAGCTTTGGAAAAAACATTGTGGAGATCTCTGGGATCAGAACAGGGTATTTTACTAAAATACCAGGTAAATTAAATGAAACAATAAAAAACTACTGAATCATAAGAAAAGCATGCTACAAAAATCACAGTGTAAGATAGGATACATAAAGGAAGATCTTGTTCATTAGTGTGAAAGAATTCCTCAAGGGAATCAAGAAAATATCATAGAGGAAAATAAAAAGGAAGGATGTGTGTCTGTTTGAAAAGTCTTCAGTAAAATTCAGCAACAGGGGGCTATTAAGGAACAATAGTTTGGAGACTAGAATTAAAAATGACTGGGAGGATGAAAAAACAGCATGAGTGAGGTTTCTGTATAACAGGTGATAAATAGATATAATTAAGGCAGTATTGCCTAATATAGAGAGGACCCATGGTACCTGGCAAAGGAAAAATAACAAAAACCTGGGCTCATTAGAGAGGCAGATGACATGAAAGCCATTGGGCTGTAAACTCATGGGCACAGAGGCAAAGTTGAAGGTTTAAACCTTCAGCAAGGGGTGCTGCAGCAGCTGCCTGCGCACATGCAAGCTGCACATTTGAAAGGCTGAGAATCCAGCAGGCTGCATCTTGGAAAACAGGCATGAGAAAAATTGTCCTTGATTCACCCAGCGATTATTTCCCATGGTCCAGTAAGGGCTAAGCTGCTTTTAGAGCACGAGATGTGTGCCTGCAGCTTTTTAAAAAGGTGGCTTCACCCACCAGGCCCAGGTGTGACTGGACCCTGGGCATCTGCTGAAACCCTTGGCAGAGTTAGCTGAATGTGGATGGCTCGGGAAGCTCGCTGTAAGCAAGGACGGGTTGTGGTGCCATGGAAAGCATGATTAGTGTTCCCGCCCCAACTGCTGTGGTCAATGAAAACCTACAGCTGAGGAACGGCAGAGGTTAATTCCCAATCCTCACGAAAGCCAGACCATTAAGTTGCATTTGGAAGAATATAGAGTGGTATGGGTGCCGTGATAGACCACCAGCACGTCCTGAACTTGTGTCCATTGAGTTTAATCGCTTTGCTCCTCCTTCAAAAAACGTAGGCGAAACATGCAACAGTCAAGCAAGCGGGGCGGTATGCCTGTCCTCGAGGAGTAACAAGCTCCAGCGTGATTTCCAGCTCACATAGCAACTGACCCTTGTGTCACTGCCCCACAGCTGCAGCCAACAAGCCCCATAAGCCGATGAACCACAAAGTGGGGATCACCTAAGTACCGGGGCATGCAGTGGGACCCAAGCGTGGATCATCCACCTCCCACATAAAGGGAGACAAAGGCAGAATGCAGAAGGGTTGTCAGAGGAGCGTGTCCTGCCTGCCAGACCACTCTTCGGAGACGAGGAAATACCACATTTCCATCTAACATCCATCCAAGTCCAGATCAGCACCAGGATGAAATATCTGTTTCCCAATCCGTATAACCAATTGAATATACACCAGGGGAGGAATATGAACTTCAGCATCACAGAAGTTGGATGAGCTCTGCTAACTGCTGGTATTAAGAATAGATCACCCTAGATTACCAGCTTTCATCCAACAGATAATTAGTTACTGAAGTTGCTCTATTGGCAAAGACTTAGAGAGTTGCCTTTTTCAGAAGGTGCCGTAGCAGAACTGTCAATGTGCTGTCCTCGACAGCCAGACATGTCTACCAAAACTCCTAGTCCACGACAAAAATAAAATCTGTGTCTGCAATAAGGTCTGACACAAGGCCTGTTGGCTTTTTTAGTCCCACAGAAGACCCCATTGGAGAGTGTAACTCAGAAGCACATTTGGGGATGCTCCCGGGTACAGTTTAAGTTTCACTTTTCCAGACTTGAAGAGAGATTGCAAGATGTTTTTTTCTTCAGATCAACCATGGATCCCTTTTCCTACCTAAAAAAATCCACTCAGACAATTTCTTTAAAATGAGGAAGCAGGAAAACTCAAAGTAAATATTTTTGCTTTGGATCAAGTTTCTAAACAGTTTCCTAAACTGTTGCCCCATTATCATCCTGTCCCCACTAATGACCATGCTAATAGCCCTTCATTTTTTATTTTTCTCTCTTGGATTCAAACCCCCTCTTCGCATGTTCACTCTTCCACCCAACCACAACACCTCCTTTCTACAGGGTGGCACTTCCTAAATCTCAAAAAATACCTTCTGTAACAGTGTTCTCAGTTTGCTTGCATCACTGGAGCCTTAAGCCAGGCTCCCCTCCTGCTGTACTTCCTTCACCAGCAGACCTCGAGGTGCTCCAGATCCCTTTTCCCAGTACCTGCTCCTCCCTGGTTCCCCACGTCACCAACTCCCCAGTTATCATCATCTCCACCGCACAGACTAAGCTGTTTGCCTACACTTCTAAACTGGATCTGCTAAATGATCTACTCCAAAACAAAACAAAATCTTCCTCCTCGCAATTGTTGGGAGGTTTTTAAATAGCTCATTTGGCAGATCCAGCTGAGAGCTGGGCTGCAGGAACAATGGAAGGAGCAGGGCTGAAGGGGGGCAGCAACCTCCCGTGGAGGAGGGTGAGAACGCACAGCTGGGGGAGGCGGAAAAAAGGTGGAAAGCTCTTCAACCCTGCCCAAGAAACATAAGGGAGAACTGCAGGTGTATCATACAGGCTGAGTGAAATAAGTTAAATTCTATTAGTGGGTAGGTCAAATTAGGAGTGGCGTGCTGAAGAAAACAATGGAACAACAAGTGAATAGGGGGCAAGTGTTTTCTTGGAGAAACTGTTCATATGCTACATTATTTCCTAGCAGGAATACAGGAGCAGGGGGGTTTGTTTCATATGTTTTCTGGGTTTGTGTAGCTAGCTGCCTGATGGGGGTAAATAGGGAATAAAATATATTCTTCTCTTTCTTTTTTTGTTCTTTTCCCCAACTCCTGACCATCATTTTTTAATTCCCATAAAACTAGGAAAAGGACAAAGAGGAAAATGCACATACCCACATAAAAGTGGATGTTGACAATTACTAGCTGAATCTGAATATTTCTCACACAGGAAAAAAAAACAATTCCAAATTATATCAAATAAGGGGTGGAAAAATAATGTCATCTTCTATTGCAAACTTAATTTTTTTTTTTTACTTTTTTTAGTTGACAGTTTTTAATTGCTTTGCAAATTCTCAGCACTGTGGTTTTCACTACTCTAAGTAAAGCAAGCACTGTATTAAAAGAAATCAACGTGAGAAAAAAAAAATGAAACAGATTTTAAGGAAATGCAACACATGAAAATGTGATAGGTTTGACTGAAATTTACAGTGAGTAGCATGAGCATAACCAAAGTTTCCTTGTATCAGAGATTCTGTCATATAAGGGCAGGAGAACTGGGCTGATTAGTACTCAGGGTTACTCACAGGCAAAACCAGCGTACAGCAAAGAATACTCATAGTGAAAAAACTATGTAGCATGGGATTGCAGAGACCTCTGAGGCTCAAAAGCAAATTGTGGAGGTAGCTACAGAAGGTTTAGCTCAGAAAGTTTTTCACGTGGCCAGTTAGTCTGTACTATTTGTGAGGAGGACGGCTGAAAATCAAGGCAATAAAAGCCACTGCTGCCTACTACCTGCCGACTGGCCTGCAAACCTAAAACACGCACACCTGTAGGTAACCAGAAGAGTTGCCTCCGACAAAATATTTACTTTACCATGTCGCTAGAGTACCTCTGTTGATAAAGCTTCAAAAGGTTTTGCACTGCGTGCTGTACTGCCTCTCCCAAAGGGAGAAGAGCTTGTTGCTGCTTGCCCCTGGCACTCAAAAAAAGCAGCTACAGCTCCGCCACAGAGCACAATTGCTCCGACAAACAAGCGTTAATCATGCACATTATGCCCAGCATAATACATGCGAGCTTGTCAGCAGGCAAACAACCCCATTTCTGAATAAGAACCCCTTTCCAAATTAGGAGAACCAAATTACACAAGCTGACAGCTGTTTGCTGATGCACCTAAAACAATTTGGTGGTCTCAGTCCGGTTCCTCGTGGGCAGGTGTCTGCCTCGCAGAGAAGACATCAGCACCATTTGCATTAGCGATAGGCTGGACGGCAGTCCCAGCAGGCAGGGCTGGCCTTGCAGAGGCTTTTTTCCCGTGCCCCCAGGGATGGTCCCCCCAGGCAGGGAGGACAGACTGGGAATGCTTGGAATGGCAGCCAGCACCCACCCAGGGGCTAAAAAGCAGGGCATGAATTTCCTAGTCGTCTCAGATGAGCCCACAATTAGCCCATTCCACTGAAAGCAACAGAAAAAGCAAGAATTATGTGGGTTAACAAAACAAAAATCACTAAACACTGATGGATTTTTAGAAAGCAAATCTAGGATGTCACAGCTCAGTTTAGTAGGAACCTTGCTTTAATATGGCTAGAAATTCCATCTTGAATTCAGCAGTAATGGGCTTGTTTCTGCACAGTTATTTATTTCCATTCTTTTCAAGCAAAGCATAAGTAAGAAATAAAGATCACGGGCTTTTAAAAGTTTGCTTTTCACTTTCTGCTTGAGGTTTTCATTGCGCTGTAGAGTAATGACTTGCACTCTCCTAGGGAATTAAGTACACTGCTTTATATCCATTCTGCATACAACGTAGCTCATGCAGAAAGAGCTTGTGTATTTGGCAGAAACCAACTACCCATCTCAGGTATAATCAATCCAAAGAGAAAACCAAGATATCCCAAGTGTCAGCGCATACATTTAAGCCACCAATGTAAAAACTCAGCCATTTTTCCATACCAAACTTTAAGATGTCAGGTTTCAAAATTATCCAATTCTCCAATTAGCCCGAAAGGACCTGTATCAAGCACCTTTCTTCCCAATCAATTTCAGAAGTTTCACTTTTCCTTCCAGCTCAGCACAGAGCTGACAAAAAAAAGACAACTGATACGTCTGGAGTTGACTGTCCACTTCTCTCTTGGTCTTTTCACTGCCTGAAAAGAGCATCAGGACCACTGACACTGCAAAATGGTACCTTGTCCTGAGGTTCAGTAACTAAGGAAGCAGCTCTACAGGCATTAATATAAAATCCAAGTTACTTGTTTGAATGCTGCCACGTGGGGTTAACTGGTGTCACTACCACCTTCACTTGTTCCAGAAACTCTGAATTTGAATGTCAGGAGCTTTTGTTACTGAAGCATCTGTAAATAATTAGCATTTCTTTGTTCAACATTAATTGTGTCTGCCATGCAGCTGTGCCAGAGAAAGTCTCAAAATAGATGTCATAAACGGCAGTGGCCCAAATTGTTTCCTTACTCCCGGCTGACCCCAGAACACAAGAGCTGTTAAGTCAGAGCACGGCATGGCCTCAGGGGCCAAATTCACCTCTGGGTGAATCTCTGCTGTTCAGTTTTAAGAGTCGTGGATTTATTAATCAGCCTCACACAGGGAGAAGCTGCTGTCTGTCAGGAGCAATCATGATAGCTGGTAACCTCTTTATCCAGCCTTGGGTTTGCCGTGTGACTTGCAAAGGGAGGGGAAGAGAAGACCAGAGGGACGGGGTCAGAAGCCACATGGCAGCAACTGCATCATTTTGAGTTTCTCTTCTAAAAAAGAGCACACCTGTGGATCCCACTGTGATGCTCTTTTCCTTTTCAATACTCTGGATATTCATGATGCTGTACACTAACAGGTCCCTTCTCCATCGGTTCATACCACTTTATGTCTGACAGAACATAACACACCACCTGTGAGAGAACACTTACTACGCCCGTAACACCCCCTCTGCAACTATCTTACTCCCACCGCCTCTGTTTCCAAGATTTTCCAACTTCCAACCCCTCCAGCTGCCCTACCAGTATCAGCTCTCACTCCCATTCTTATGCTCTTCTTCCTTCATCTGGCTTGGGTTTGTTCCTCAGTTACTCTCCAGCTTCCCAAAACATCACCAATAGTCTATGACACCAAAACTTCACCTGTATTCCTCTTACACAGAGCCAGCACACACACAGCTGCACACATATAGTCAGTATCTTTCTTCTTTCTCTAATTTCAACTTCCTCTAATATGAAATCATGCTTTCAAATGAGGTGGATTATTTTGGCTTCTGAAGCAGAAAAAAAAAGAGCAAGATCAACGTCCCTCTTCAGCTTCCTGAGACAAGCTTCTTATTTCCTTCCTGACAAGTGTCAGAGCATAAAGCATGCAAGAAATTTCAAAGATGTTGAAATACCTTAATATGTTTCTTTTGGCTGAAATTGTTATAAATTCATGAACATGTTAGCCATCCCATGACTTCATTTTTCAGTGAATAATTATTTGTGAAAGAAAAACAACATCTCTTTATCATCTGGTGTTCTTTTCTCTGGACACCTATACTCTCTCCTGCACTTATCAGCACTTTCACATCCTCAACATCAGATTTCCCTCAAACTTTCAAACAAATTCTGTCTTACTTCACCACATTACAGAGTAGCTGGTTTTGGAGCACCTCATCTGCTGTATCCCCTTATTTCTCCCTCGATCCATGAGAGTCCCCTCCAGGTTTTATTGATTTTTTTTTCTTTATTGTTTTATACTTTTCTTCAGGAAATTATCACCATATGCTTGCTCTATTGCAATTCTCTTTCCCCAAGTGGCATCTTCTTTTGGCCATTGTTACAACCAATATACTTTGCTAGGTCTGACTCAGTATGGTCTTTCTTATGTTAATCCTAATTGAAAGTACAGCCTCAATCTCTACATCTGCCTTCTTCCAGCCAATACAATATCCTGGCCTACCACTGTGGCATTATGTCTGAAATATTTCATCTTTGTCCTAACTTTAATGCAACCAGAGCTGAATTATTGGACTTGAGTTCTTGACGGCAATATGACAATGCATAGAAAAATGGTAATCAGGTTTTGAATCTCATTCAGGCTCTAATGATTTCACAGTATGGTCCTTGCAACTTTCTAATGTCTATACTAAATGCCCTCAATTTGGGAAAAACTATACGACTGAGGTTACTCCTGAGATTATCAGTTTGACTGTCATTCCCATGAGTTAACTCGTTGCTGCTATTCCTTCTGCCACATGGAACTTCGTACTTAGCCTTTCTTTCTTGATTTCAAGGACCAAGATAATTTTACTTCTCAGCCTTGCCTCTTCAATGCCTTAGTGATGCCAGTAAAGACGCACCCTTTGTCCCATCCTGCCCATTGGCTGCAGAATGGCCTTGTCATTTATATTGCCCCATTTCAACCCCTGCTCAAACTTAATTTATTTCATGACAGGCGCGTTCAACAGTTCATTTTGTTCATATTAGAAGAGAAGTATTGAAAGGAGAGGAGTGCTGGGAGGGACTCTAATACAATGGAAACATGATTGCAGGAATGATGCGATGCTGAACAGTGGATGGAGGTCAAAAAGTTAATATTGTTTAACCAGGGTGTGGGGAAGGGGAGGCACAACAAATGAGACCATTGATGATTACTGAGCTGAAGCCTGGCATACCCTCTTCCCTCAATTCGTGTATATTTTTTGAGACTGTGTGCCCTTAAGAAGAGAGAATGTGCTACACCTACAACTCACTACGCAGCCCAACCTGGCTGTAGTATTTATTCAGAAAAGATATACCCACATTGGCACATAAACAAAACACTGTGTCATTAGGACTATCGTTAGGACTGTGATACATACCCTGAAGTGGCCAATCGTTATACGGAGGCAGTAGCTGGTTGCTGTCGCCCCTCACCATGGTGGATGCTGTGGGGTCTGCAAGCAGGAGCGCCCTGGAGACCTGGTCTGCCTTTCCACCTCTGGGGTTTGAACTGTGCCCACTTACTGCCATGTGGCAGCTCCTGGAAACAAACCAGAATAAGGGCTCCTCCTGAGAAGAGCTAATGGTGCAGCTCAGGCAGAGGCTCTCCATCAACAGCAATGAGATGCTAACATAAGGCAGCACAGTTTGCCGGGTTTTAATTCAAAAGGCTGTCTTTCTTTTAGTACTAAAGTCAGAGATGGAGAGAGTAGGAAGCTGCATGAGTGACAAATAATGGTGCAATGCTAGCCAAAACAAAAAATTCTTTGTAGTAGGAACTTGAGGGCAACTAGCCTCTTCAACGGACTAAAGCATCTACCAGTTTAGAAAGCAAGTACCACAAGAAATGTTGATTTGCTGGACAATAGGTAGTACCTTCCAGTGAACCCAGCTGAACTAATGAAGAAGATCACAGTCTAAGAACATCTTCCTGATCAGAATTAATATTCCAACTTTAATTTCACAGACCTGAAATGATCAGGAAGTCTTCATTATTTTTATCACTTTTCAGCAAAGATCTCATATCCGCAATCCTGAACTACAAATTAGGTTTATTTATTTTTGAGATAGAAGTGCTCCTAAACTGACAGTGCAAAAATCTGTGCCACATTATATATTAAAAAAGACCAAATATCCCATGAACTGACTTAATATTTTGTATATACAAAGGTAATCATAAATACTAATTTATGCTACCTTCTTCCTGAATAAGATTTTCTGCCAAACTCCTCCTGAATTCTTTGTAATATCCAAGCCAGGAGTTAGATCTTTAAGTGGCCTCCACTTTACAACCTGTATCCAAGTAACTCATGAATAAGAGCTTCCCTGAAAAAAACTTACCAAAAGGACCAAAAATTTAAACCAGAATATAAATGTGTGGTGTTTCCTCCTTAAACTCTTCCTCTTACTTCCACTCCTGCTTTATCTTCTGCATCCACCATAATAAGTGTATTTGTTATATTTCTATATTCACCCTCACACTGTATTTTTTTTTTCCAAACAGCCAGTATTGGCAATTTTTGTCATAAAATGTCTTTCATCTGGGTACTGCGGGCATCTGAGCTCCTGCTCTGACCAACAAACAGTTATTTTTGGAGTTCCAAAGCTTACATTGTACAGAGACACTACTTTGGAAAATCAGCATACCAGATAAACCCAGCAACTCTGGGTTGGGTGGAAGGGCAGAGAGCATCTGAAATGACAATTCCTTGATTAAATGCACATCACTAGATTTCCTTCTTTGGTGATATTTCCAAATGCATTTATAAATTTCTTTTTCACACATCCTTTTCTCAAGTCTCAGAAAAACAATAACCAACCTTCAACTTTCACTTCACTAGCTACTATAACTTGCAGTTGTGGATGCTTCCCTTCTCAGTTGCTCTGAGTCTCCTGCTAAGCAATCTCTCCGGAACCACCACTTACTTGAAAATTCTGAAAAAAATCCATAAGAAACAAATCTGAGCATCCTTAATTGCATGTGTATGAGGGTCCAAATGGGCTATTTTATAGTTGAAAAAATTGCAACCTAAAATCAGCATTTTTTCCAGCTGCAGCATGTTTCAGTGACGTGATTCCCAGCTTGTAGGACTGAAAGCAAAGGTGTTAGCAAAAACAAGCAAACAAGCCTGGAGCATATATTTCAGTCAGAAAAACTTCTGATGCATGGACATGCAATTACCACCCATTTAGATTTTGACAAAATCCCATTAAAGCCCCGTGGCGACAGTGTATCAGCTGGACTTCAGACATTCCTTCAAATTTTGCTTCTCAGTATTTATCCTTGTGATTTTTGTTTAAATCCATCCACATTGTCCTGAGTAGTTAGACCAGCTTCACACATTTTTGTTCCACAGTCAAATAAATGTCAGTCTGCTTTACCAGCTGCAACCATATAATTACTTGATTGTGTGGGGTTGGATCTGTAACAATAAGTTAGCGTGTAATAGGACTGAATTTACAGAGCAACTTTGGCCGGCAGATTTCTGCTGTAGCCATGCTCACAGCAGCCACGGCCCAATTCCTTCTGTTGTTGTGACTTTTAACTAAGTACACATATCAAGGAGCTATTTTTCACAGCGCTGTCTTTCAAAAGGCTGCATCACCAGCACTGTTAGTTCCAAGTCATGACATTTACACAAAGTAAGTCTACAGTGTCCTGTGGAAACAAGACAAATGTACACACAATTGGTTGTTTACAGGCATTTTGCACATACAGTGCCCCACTTTGCACGTATTATCATAGGAATTGTGTTTGCAAATAAGCCTTGTCCCTACTTCCCTGAAACACCACTGCCTTGATGGAAACGACTACTGTATTTTGAATTCTTTTTAGATTAATTATTGGACATCAATAACGCAATAATTTGTGCATACACTTGTGTTGTTTCCACATGGCACTGTACATCTCAGTTGAAGGCAAACCTCACCAGCAAAGGCCAAGGCAAAACAGACACTGAGTAACTTAAGGGCCTTCTCAATGTCCTTCTCATCAGGTCCCCTGGTCCATCCAGCGGTGAGCCCAAAATTCCCTCATTCTTTTTGCTGCCATGTGCTTGTAGAAGCCCTTCTTGTTCCTTGCCAGATTCTACTCCACATGGACTTGGTTTTCCTAATTTCATCCCTGCATGGCCAGACAATACCTGTATATTCCTTCCAAGTTACCTGTCCCTTCTTCCACCTCTTGTATACTTTCTCCTTACATCTAGCTTAGCCAGGAGCTGCTTGTTCATCCATGCAAGCCACCTTCTTTGCAAAGATGAGGTCTAGCAGAGGATCTCCCTTCATTATCTCCTTGATCATCTGCGTCAGGAAGGTATCATCAACACACTCCAGAAACCTGCTGTATTGCTTGTGCCCTGCTGTGTTGTCCCTTCTGCAGATCTCAGGGTGATTTAAGGCCCCCATGGGAACAACACGTCTTGTGAATGTGAGGCTCTTTCCAGTTGTCTGGAGGCCTCATTTACCTCTTCCTAATCAGGTGGTCTGCAGCAGACTGATTCCACAACATCGTCCATATTGGAATGCCTGCTAGTACTGACCCATAAGCTCTAGGCTGTTTCATCATCCATCCCTAGGCAGATGTCCACATAACCCCACCCTCATCTACTGCCAGGGCACTGAACCCATTCTGGAGCAGCAGATCTGCAGGTGGGACAGGAGCCACCCTCTGGTGCTCATCCTCACAAGCTCCCAGCCTTCCCCATCCTGACAGTCCCTGTTTTCCCAACTCCATAAGCAAAGAATCTGCCTCTGCACTTCATTTGCTGCAGCTGGGATTCAGGCACTGGTAGCTATAGGGTCTTAGAGACGATGTAATCACTCTCATCTGCATCATCTCTGAAGCTGCTTTAGCAGAAGTCTTTGCTTTAGGAGAAGTCCAGTCTGGCAGGGGGTGGGGAGAGCGGGGTGTGGAATTTGTTAAAAAACAGCCCTGGTTAAGAAGAGATGCCAAGGCAATAGCAATGTTATCCTTCAGAATTTTTTATAGCTAATGAAAAATGGGACACTTGACATCTGGGATGCAAGGAAGGTTAAGGCAGTCCAGTCTACAGGTGAGCTGCACATACACAGGGCAGCAGTCGCATCCTCAGGCCACTAAGCCTCCCATAACTTTCTGTAACTGCATATATTTTGTAAAGAAAGCTAACAGTAAAACCAGTACATCTGTGAGTGGCCAAAGACCTAAGGACAATTCTTTAAATATAGGAAGTACAAACAAAATCTTTAAAATCCCCAAAACACCTGTAATTAAGAAGAATTTTTTTTTTTTTTTGTTAATCCTTTATGTCCTGGTTTTGGCTGGGATAGAGTCAACTTTTTTACTAGCAGCTGGTATAGTGCTATGTTTTGGATTTAGTATGAGAATAATGTTGATAGCGCATATTGTTTTAATTTTTGCTGAGGAATGTTTACATTAGTCAAGGCCTTTTCAGCGTCTCACACCACCCCACCAGCAAATAGGCTGGGGATGCACAAGAAGTTGGGAGGGGCACACATCTGGGAGAGCTGACCCAAACTGACCAAAGGGCTTGTTCCATACCATACAACACCATGCTCATCGTACAAAGCTGGGGAAGAAGAAGGAACGGGAAGATGTTCAGAGTTATGGCATTTTGTCTTCCCAAGTAACTGTTACTTGTAATGGAGACCTGCTTTTCTGGAGATGGCTGAACACCTGCCTGCTGATGGGAAGCAGTGAATTCATTCCTTGTTTTGCTTTGCTTGCACGCGTGGCAATGCATTTGTAGCTCAGGTCCATACAGTATTGGCACACCTCTGCATACTGAATAGCAGGAAAAAACAATGTAATCAGTATTCTCTCATAAGAGAATAAGGACCCTTATAAAGGGGTCCTTAACTTATTCCTTTAGCTGATATATTCATTTCTTCTTTCCATATTCATTAGTCGAACATCTCTGAAGAGCACACAGATTGATGTTTTCTATATATAAATCATTCCATGATCACAGGCAAGAAACAACACTTTACTGGCACCAGCGTATAGTGATATTTGCACAAAAGACCAGTCTCATCGGTGGGTGCTTCAGTCGCTGGACAAGGTGGCAGATCAATATGTGATATCTGTGGAACATATGCTACCTTATTAGAGATGCAACTAATTCTTATTCATTCATGGGCATCGTACATCTGGGAATGAAAACAAAAAATACCTAATGCCATTATGTAACAGATAGGACATAATCCATCACACGATAAACAAAAATAAACTTGAAAAATCCTGCTGGATGTCATTCATAAATGTGGTCCAGTATGTGAGGACCGGTAACTCTCTGGGAACCCCAGTCAGGGGCCGCAGGAGCAGAGGTCTGCTCTGCACAGACCTCAAAGCAGGTCACTAAATTAACAGCCTCTCTCCCATGCGGCATTCTAAATTATCCTTGTGTTCACATAAATCCATCGGAACTGTAGCTTCGATAAACAAAAAAAAGTGTATTTCCCTATTGACCTGTCCTGGTCAACTTTTTCTTTTTTAAATGCCCCATGTCCAAAGAGAGTTATGTGAAACTGCCTGTGACTGTAACTAAGACAGAGTTATTTCTAGACATACAGAAAATAATTCGATTTATTGCTCATGTTTAAAATATTTTTTTACATTTATAAAATATTTCTCCCAAATGATGTTCCAAAGTAGAAGTAAAATAACATTAAATCTGTTTGATGATAGTTGTTGTTAAGAAGCATTTTTTTAAACATTTATAAGAGTATGTATGGTTTTTGCTGGTTTTTCTAGGACTCGATTCTGTGAAACAGCCGCTTTAATCCTTTGCAAACAAAAACCAAAAAAAAACCAAACCCTACCGATACCAACCATGGGGACGAACCCTCTACGGCAACCTGTGGCTTGCCCGCAGACCTTAATTAGGGAGAGAGATCATGATACAGAGCCTCTTCAGAGAGGGTAAGAGTGGTAGCTCTCCGCGGAGGAACAGAGCAACCTTTTGTACCTGGTAATTTAAGGAGCAGCAACAGGCTAATCCGCCGCCGAGGCGGGATGTAGCATGTGGTGCCGTTCTCAGCAGAACAGCAGGCCCCTAATGAGGCCGAGGAGTGGATAGCAGCTGGTAAACTCGCTGCTTCAAGTAGGAGGCTGGGAGAGCCTTTATTCCCCAACAAAAGGCTGCAAATTGCTCAAAGGCCCGAGTAGGCAATGAGAACATGTTCATATGGTCAGCCAATATATAAATTTTCCAAACAAATATTAGAGGATGCACGTTTTGGCTGCAGTGAGGAGCGGTGGGGTTTCTGAGGACTGGGCAGTTCAGGGATCAGTCATACACCGACTTGTTGCTAAATTGCCCCCAGAACTCACACCAGCTCTTCTCTCTGTATTGCAGCAACCGGGCTGCACACATGCATCTAATGTATTCCATGTCATTTTCAGCACAAAATAATTTCGGGCTACACATACGCATCTAATGTATTTGCATGTGATTTTCAGCACAGAGTAATTTTGGGTGAGCTATGCACGGAATTAACAAATTCAAATATATTTTACTGTATTTCCCTGCTGCTTGAGCCTGAGAACTTTATTGGCTTCTGGGGAAAGATGAACTATATATCAATCAAAAGGCTTTGGCAAAGGATATCATAAACCACAAGTTCAAAGATCAAGTGTTCGAACAAGATCAGAAGCTGAGATTTACTCAGATTTTGTCACGCATCTGTCTTTTTCCATTGTTTTCTTTATAGTGTTAATATAATTCCGCTGGTATACAATTTTGTTTAACTACATGCTATAAGCATGTTTCACAAGCAGTACATGGCTGACAAAAGATCAGTTGTTATTGCTACCACAAAAATCCACGGTCCCAGCCCCCACTGGAACACCCAGATTACTTTCTGTTATCACAGCAAATAACAACGTAATTTTGTTCATTGTTTCCTGTAAAATACGTAAACAGGAGATAGAATCAGCTTTTGATTACAAAACAAAACCCCTAAAAGTACATGTCCCTTATCATTGTGATAAAAGAGTAACACAATTATAGGCAAGTAACCATAAAATTTCCAGTAAAGTTCTGGTAAGAGCAGAAGCCCTCTAGACAAATGCACTGGAGGAAATCTGGTCTCCCCATCTGGTTGAGGTTTTGTGTCAGAGCCACAAAGGTGCAAAAAAGTGTCTTCAAGACTTTTTTAAATTAATAAGGATCAATAACATTAATGTGAGATGAAAAATACAGCAAGATTTTACCTAAAATTTGAGCTCAGTTTTTTTCCTGGTCTGTGAAATTAAAAATAACTTCAAACATAGACTCAGAGATTCTCTTGCACTATTCTCAAAAATTAAAATCTAAAAAGGACCATATTTCACCAGGCTTGGGGAATGAGATTAAATAATTGCCAAATAATACATCAAATACAATTACAGCAACCTCGTCAAATAGATTTCTCCATTAAATCATTGTACCGACTTTTCCTGCCCCAGTGAGTTAGATTAAGAATTCTTTCTATTAACCTGGGGATAAGGGTAAACAGAATGTTTTTCTAAACTTTCTTCCCTCAGACTTTGAAAATGCGAGGCGCGGCACTGTTCATAAATGAGATACTCGAATCCTCAAAAGTAGGAGTTCCCTAGCTTTGCCGCAGGTATGAGGAGAGTTTAAAGACTTTTTAACATATTGCCTCCTGGGGGTGTTCGCTGACACGTGGCTCGCATGCTGGGGAGGGGGTTCCCCAAAAGCTCCCCCAAGAGACAAGGCAGGCTGCTGTCAGTCACTGTCTGCTCCTTTTAGTCAGGAGATGGAGATGCCGGCTCTCAAACCGTTTTTGGCAGGTGCAATTTCGGAGGAACACGTTAGAGGAATGGGTAGACGCAAAACAGAAGTAGTTTATCTCCAGCTAACAAATATGGTCATTGGTTTGGTTTCTTTTAAGTAGAATCTGCTGGGCAGAAATGCAACGTAATAGAGTATTTTACAATCGTACTGGTATAAGAAAAGGAACCCCAAGGCAGAACATAATTTAATTAACTCTATTGCAGGAAATTATGATTACCAGCACTCATTGAAGTTAGACCAGTGTGTAATCATCTACAGCTTTCAGAAAATATATGCTACTTTAACTTTGATGAACTTGACTCAATAGCACACCGTCTGAATAGGTTCTCATTTGTGAGTATTCATTATCTATTCAAAGAGCTTTTGGTACAAAATAAATTCTCAGGGCTGTAGATCCAGACCCCTACTAGACTTCTAATAATGTTGTCACAAAGGCAAGATGTTTGTCACAGTTTCCTCCTTGTATCTATATTTTAAAGGAGAGACTGGAAAGATTTTATACTGCCTTTAACAAAAACAGTGCCAAGCAATCGATAAATTTGAAAAACAAATATTCAAGAATCTATAGATATAAAAAAATGATCATTTGGGATGTGTATTTTTGAGTCAGTGGATTTCTAACCCTGAGAGTAGGCCTCTAAAAAAGGAAAGAGAAGATTAAATTGCCAGATTATATTAACATCCATTCACAAATATGGGTAGCCCCATTTGAAGTGAAAAGCTGACCCATGAAACCCTTTCAGTAGACTCTTGCAAGGGTGTGTGTAAATATCCATACATGAGCCAGCACCATGAAATAAATAAATACGGATTTTGCTGCAGATTGCATTGCAGCCAAAATTAAATCTTTAAAGAGTGCATTATGTAGACTAATTGATAGAGATAAAATAGCTTAATTTGGTTTGGTTAAACACCTATTAGCAGCTATTGATTTGGTTACCTGAGATATAAAATGCCAAAAAATGTACAGTAATATCGATTTTGGGGTTTTTTTAACAAAAGATAGGTAAAAAAACAGAATTTAATTTTTGTTTAATTGCTGAGAAAATGGCAGCAGAATTTAACCCAAAAATCTGTGTGGGAAAGATGAGAGGCAAAATCCATTACTTTTTAAATTCATGCATATTTGTGAATGTTTTGTCAGTTTGAATAGAAAGTTCTGCAATTTACTTCATAATTACAACACATAAGAAAAACCAGTATCATACCTGTTATTAAAATGCAGTAATTAGTCTGGTATGGTAGATTATTATTATAAAAAGGCACTCATGACTAATGTGTAATTGTTCTATAGGTACGAGTAACTCCATAAATGAACTGTGAGTTTTATTTTCATAAAAGTAATTTCAACCACCTCACAGTCAAAAGCTATCAAATGGCTACAGAAAATCTTCAAATGCTGGGAGGGGGAGAAGTCCAAGATTACTTTAGCCTTTTAGCAGCACATTTACCAAATTCACTGTTTCTTGTCAGTAGTCTGTCTAGTTCTAACAGACAGTTTGTAGCACGGGATGGGGATTGGGATATAATGCAAAGAGAATGGCTCCCTGGAGAAAAGTTTGAGATGGGGCCAATTGCCAATGAGAGAGTCCAGGTCTGAATAAAAGGGGTGAAATCCTGGCCCTATTGACATTAATGGCATACTCCCAATTATTTTAATATGTCAAGATTACAGCCCTGGGGAGAGGGAACAATCACCATCAATGCAGGGAAGGATACATTTTACTGCTTGTTTTATACCCTCGTCCTTTTTAAAAGATAAAATATTATTTGTTCCTTGTGGGGTCTCCTCAGCTCTGCTGCTTTTTGCTACATTCTTGAAAACGGAGAACTCAAAAACAGGAAAAATATTGTGCACTTTCTGGCAGTTATTTTCTTTTCTCGAAAGCTTTCCCCAAAGAGGCTACTGAGCCCAGAACGACTGCAGCAGACAGCTGATGATCTCGTATGCTTTTTTTTTTTTTTTGGCCTTTTCAATCAATAAACCAGTTTCAGATCATCTGATGTCAACAGTAAGCAGCTTTTTTTGTTTGGTTGGCTGGCTTTGCTGGAGGCTAGTCCTAAGGACCTGGCTGTATAACAGTCTCTCGTGCTCAGAAGGAGCCTCTCAGGCCTGTTGTGGCACCGGCATCTGCTTTTGTGCGCGGGGATGTGCAGAGAAGCTTAAGTAAGTGTGGGAAAACAGCAACTGCAGATCAGGATTTGCCATAAGGCAAGACCTAACACATAGCTCTTTCTGGTTCACCACAAACAGATGGAAAAAACGCATAATAGGCTCCAGCTAAAAGTCTTCTGTTCTATTCTCTTTCTTATGAATATGCCACTGAGAAATTAGCAAAGTTTTTCAAGAACACAAGAACACTCACAGAGAAAGTAGCTACATAATTGCAAAGCCTTTTTCTATTAACAATTTTCATACAGATATGGACGACATAATGACGAAAGGAATATCTGTCCAGTGTAGTTCACAGTGAACACATTAATTTTTACACGCCACAATTTCTAAGCAACACGGCAATCTTTAATAGCACAAAGGAAAATTAGGCTGGTCACATTCACATCCCGAGACCTCATATGCAGAACCAGAGGGAGGTCCTTCTGCAGAAAAGAGTCCCCCCTCCCCCTCGGGCCTTTTTTTTCCCCATGTGACCTTATAGGGTGGTGGGAAGAGAAAGGAGTAGCAGGAAAAGACTATGTCTATACTTGTGGCTGCTCAGTAAGGCTCAGGTAAAGCCCCTCCAGATATAGGGGATGGTATAGAAGCCTCTTCTTACCAGCTGGGGCTTTTCCTTGTGCCAGAATCAGCAGTTTTATTTGCTGAGATTGACAGCAGAAACTCTTGGAGTTGTAATCTCCCGTGGGCAATGCATGCTGACAGCCTTTTGGGGTGGAGAGGGTAGTATGAGTGAGAATGAGCAGAGTTTTCCCTACCGTAAATTGGGCAGGGTGGATAGGTTTGCCGGTTTGTTCCTCACGTAGTCCTCTATCACTTTGAGAACCTGGGGGATGTCAGCTGAGAAATAGGTTCAGAGAGGCTGCAATGTAACTGGTGTCCCCCCGAAACACTGGTTGCATATAGGAGGCACGTCCCCCCCCTTTAGCTCCCACAGCATAGAGATAGAATTTACAGGGAGAGTAAAAATGAATTAAAATTAGGGAGGAACTGCGGAATGTAATTAGCCACCTTAGCATGGTTTCATGTCCTCTAACCTGAGATGTGTACATCTCTAAACATCCACATCCCAGTTAGTCATCCAAACTGTGTAACCGACAGCAATGAATGGGCACTTCTAAGTTACACCTCACCTTTAAAGAGACAATAGGTCAGAGGAATGTATGCCGCCAGTGCCTCTTTCTCTCTCCATCAATCACAAAGGGAGGCTATTGCAACTACTCAGGCACAGGTACCTAGATAGGTGTTGCCCCCACACTCCCCCAGGTAACGTTATGTCCCCACTGCCTGGGCAGTCCTGCACCTCTCAGTTGGCAGGTGTTCTCCACACGCTGCCACAAAGTAGGATGACCTCTGGCAAAACTTTCCACCCATTCCCTGCAAACTTTAACCACCCTGTTGGTCATGCATAAAAATACCTTCCCCTTCCTTGCTAGCAGGAAGGCCTGGCACACCTTGTCTGTCTGCTGGTGGCAAGCAGGTGCCCTCCGTGGCACCGTCTGACAAAGGGCCTCTTCTCCAATTGCTCAGAATTGAGCCTGCCAAGCCATTATGGACTGCCTCATACACCACCTTGCACTCACGTCAAAAGCGTATACTTAGACAGTCTTGGAAATTATTTGCTCTCTTTCTGCTAGAGGTACCCTGCATTCAGTCTGCAATAGGGTACTTGGGATAGTGTCACACACACAGCTTCATCCTTGATCCCCCTAGGTGTGCTCCACTTGCCCCCAGGTGTGGATGGAAGGCACATTCACTCCAAAGGAAAACCTGTGTTGCATGCTGTATCACTAATATATATCCAAAACAGCAACTAAGTTAAAGCATTTCCCCTCATTTTGTCTTTCCTCGTGTGTTTGGAGAAATCAAATATGCATCAGTGCTTCTATATGGACAGATGAAGAGCCTCAACATCCCTCCTCTTACATCCACTTGTAGCCACAATAACTATTTGTTTCCAGTGGAGTTATTATAACTTCTTACAAATGGGAAAGGGGAGAGAATTTGGCCCATTATCACCCTCTCAGAGCTTTGGTGAAAATAACTATCTTTCAAAGGCGAGCTAGCCTCCAGTGGCAGTCATAGAGGAGCAGAGATGTCTGCCTGCCTGTCCTTGTGTCTAGCAAGAGAATACAGACCAAAGAAAGTTAAAATAAAGATTGAAGCCAAACGGCAACTGTCCACTTATTCACGTACGTGCTTATTATACTGCACTGGAAGCAATTAAAGCAGACCTGTCATGGGAGTGCTGCAGACTCGGTGCAACTCGGTGCCAAGTAGTGCAAGCCAAGTAGGCTGAGCCATCTACTGCTGAGCTACAGAAAGAGCTGCGTTTGGCACGCTTTCGCCCGAGGAAAGGTCCGACAAGCAGATGGAGAGATGGGCTAAGGCTCTGACGTGCTATTAGCCAGCACGATGGCAGCAGCCTCATTCAGCGTGGTGTCTAGCTGCTGGCAAGGGCTTTAGAAGTCACCCTACAACTCAGCCAAAGCTGAACGAGTTACCACCACAGGAGCTAGGCTCCTATGGCTCGAGAATGTTAAAGAAGGAGGACAGTAAGGTAACGCTGGGTATTTAACAGCAGGCAAGGCCCAAGGAAAAAGGCCAGGGGTAAGAAGTGAAAATAGCGACTTCAAGGGTCTGACCCTAGAGGGGAATGAGAACAACTCCATAAAAATTAATTAAAAACAGCCCCCATCCCAGCATGCCAGGGACAGACAGCTTATGAGGCTAACAGAGGGAAAGAGTTGTGGTTTCAGCCACCCACTGCCCTGGAGCACAGGCACAGCTGGCGGCACAGGCACAGCTGGCAGCACGGGCACATCTGGCCTCCCAGCCCAGCCCCACACAGCACAGCTGGCTGGGGACTGCCGCCATTCATCCAAGTGGGAGGCTCACGATCCGAGCTCTGTGAGCTGCACCCACTGCCCTCTCACCGAGATAACCATTTGTGTGAGCATCGGGGATGACGAGCCCCCGCAGGTCACTGTCCCATGGTTGGCATCTTCCAAAGATGCCGAGAGAGAAGAAAACATCTTTCATGGAAACAGACAGTATGCTTTTTGCTTCTGTGAGTTCTTCTTCAGAGGAAACAAAAATCTTTGTTACAAACCTTGAATGAATACCTGCACCATTCATCACTTTAAGGAAAGATATGACAATAATTCCAGATTCTGGCTGCTACTGGCATTACACCTGAATCCACAGCCTTAGCACATTTTGTTACTGGATGAAGAGTGTCCACAGACAAGTTCTTATGTATATTAATTTTTCTGTGTAATTGTACATCTCTAAGCAGTTTATCTGATATTGATCTTTATATGTCAATTATATGTTATTGTAAAACAAATTAGCTGTTGATTACTAATACATTAAATTATTGTGGTGGGTTTTCAAATAATTACATGAAAAATATATAAGGCCATCTACAAGAAGAAACTGCGCTATAGTATTGTGACCCAGTTCTCTCTGGACCATGCAAGGCACTCATAATATGTTCTGATTTCTGATATTTCCTCTTAATGTTCTTTAAAATAATTATGTCCAGTTACAAAAAGGGCAGATAAAAAGAACCTACTTGAAATAATATAAATTGCAAGTCTAAAAATACAGGTCAGAAAAAAAAAAATTGGTGGCTTATCCTACAACTGCTGAATTTCCTTAAGCCCTTGTCTCCCAGGAGACTGATAGAGCCTAATGAAAATAAATTATATACTGCAGTGATTAAGCTGCAATTATTAACTGAAATTCCATTTAAGAGAAAATAATCTAGCTTCTACTAAGCAGTTATACTTGTTTCTAGCAGGTGATAAATGGACAGGATTCTAAGACACAATCTTCTTTCTAAGGTGTTGCATATCCAGTATGTTAATTTCTAAATACAGGTTAAAGTTTGTATTTGCCTGCATGCTCATTTTGTCCTAATAGAAGATTAGCAAGACATCTAAAGAGTCACCCTTTTATCCTTTTACTTTGGCTTGTGTGGCAAACAAATGAAGAAAGGCCCTGAATTTGCCTGGCAACTTTTCTAACGTGCAAGGTAGAAGAGAGACCCTTCAGTGCAGAGGCATGCATGGGAAAATTCTGCTCTATGGAGACTCAAGATAATATCAGTAAGTCTTTCATTTTCATTTCCCATTTAAAGGTGCTATTAAAATTCATTTGTAAGCATAAGATAAGTATCTCAGTAAGTATAAAAAGAATGGTATATCTGAAACAATGAGTAACGTTTCTTGGTGGGCTCATCTCCACATTCCTCCCAACTGCAGGTTTGTAAAGTCAAGCACCAGCTTCTTTGGGCAATTTGCAAACAAGCAGAAAACTTCCAGTGATGGCAAACGTTCCTATACAAACACGGAACTGCATGCAGGTCTGTGCAGAACTACGTGTCACAGTGTAATGTTTTGCAAATCTCTTCTTAGACAGCAAGAATGCGAGTCTGTAGTATCCAGTCACTGGATTTGCAATAGCTCTGTGCTATCAGCAACACCATTTAGAAGTTTTATTCATATGACTGCAGAGAAGGTAATGTTTTATATGAGCATCAGACCACAAAAACCACACTGGGAATTGGTTAAATTTTATTTTAAAAGAAGTGAACCAGAGTTATTATCTGTGAATTTAAATTTGCTGCAAGACTTTTTGCCTCCCTGTCCAAAAGTTTTCTAACATCATCTACTCAGAAATGTCAGATGCTCCTTTGCAATTCATAACCTCCTTACTTATTCTACAATAGTCATTAAAATCATTCTTGCTTTTGGTTGCATTGCGCCTTTCAGCTCCAGCTTCTCCATAGATTAATAAATTCACATGTTGAGGGAGCATTTTCTCGCATTTTGTCGTAATAAATCTGCTAGCATAATACTCCAGTGAAAAGGTAAAAAGTAATATCTTACAGTATTTTTTGGTTTTGTCACATTTAGAGGTAGCACCTTGGACCTCCATCTTGACAACTGGTCTTATGAGGACAACAGTGCGGTTGGAGTTGTGTTCTTAAGTTTGCACCTCCATGGCATTCATTTTTGCTCATCAATAATGATTTCCATGATTAAGAGCAATACAAAGATACAGGTATGGAAGGTGTTGGCATTGTGTTCAGTGTTTCTGGCAGAAATCAATGGGGCTTTCCTATTTCCCTGTAGTCACTGCAAAGGTTAGAAAATATCCTTCTATTCCATTAGAAAGTTAAGTTGGTGAAAATACTAATTTGGGGCTTCTGAGCTCTCTGTCGTTTTTTATTTTGACATATGCAGCTAGATAACATTCAGGGTAGCGTTAGTCGTTCCTCCTTCATCTCATCATCGTTGGCTGCTCTCACCAGGGCCACCTCTCCCGCCATATACTGCTTCAGCCAACACGGGTGTCTCACCACCGCTGAGAGGAGCTTTGGAGACCCACCACCATAGACTTCCCCTGCAGGAACGCACCAACCTGCCACCATCACCCCAAGTGGAAGGACCAACAATTTCAGCAGTTTTACGCTACTATAGCTATTTGCTCTTTTCAGCTTGGAACAAAGCTTTGATCTCTGTTTCACCTCATCTACTTACACAACCAGTTTTCTCTAACATTTAGTTACTAACCTCTGCCAATATTCCAGCAACTGTCAGTATTTCTGACTCTATTATATAATTTTTGCTGTTTTTAGATGAACTAATGTTAAATGCAAGTCTGTTGCACTAGAAATTAATGTTAGTATTCTTTCTTGTAAAGCAAATATCTTTTTGCAGATCACATACAGGTCATAGCAGTTGAAACTGATGTAATATAAAGATGATCACGTGTGTATTTCTAAGATATGTCTTGGTACAGTCCCTGTATATATAATTGAAACAAATAAATAATAGAAAAGCTATTTATAGAGTACTAACAGATGTAGATCTGAATGTGAATCTGGACTTCTGCATCTTGAATTTCCTTTTCAGTTGAACGATAGAGAAATTAGTCTGACAGACGTATTATTTTTTTATTCTCACAGTAGTTCACCTGAGAGGTGTATGATCTTCTTGGTTAATTCTTTTCACTGTTAGTTCATTTATTATATTTTTATTTTCCTGGGGTACCTACAGTAGCATAGGGGGGAAAAAAGAAAAAAGAAAAATAAAAGACACAGTTACCAAAAGAATTACTCAGATATGTGTACAACTACAACTAAAAAGAAAACTATAATTTATATAAAGCGTGGCAAAAAGAATTGATAGTAGCAAATTAACTTGATTAATATCTAACTTTTTCCCTCACCAAAAGTTTTTGTGTACAAATACAGTTTCAAATACAGAGTCAAATATAGTTTAATTTGAGAAAACAGCAGGTCATGTTACAATTTTTTTAAAACCTCAAAATGCCAGTGACACACAGGTTTTTTAATGCTTCTTACAATGTTATGTTGACCTTCTTATCAATACAGAATAGCTCAACACAAGTCCCTGCAAATCTGGACAACATTATAGAAATCATTGATGTAGGAATTTCTAAGACACAGTGAAAGGCAAAATGCTTATTTTCTCTTTCAACAGCTTGTTTTGTCTCTTCAGCACTCCAGGACTCCTTTTAGTGGTTTTAATACAATAATGTTATTTTTCAATATTTGTACCTCTTCAGCAAAACTAATTTGTTGAGTGCTTTTCTGTCTTCCTGTGGGATATGATTCTGAGAGCATAACATCATTTGGAGTTCAGGGTGTGTGACACCTCACAAATCACCTTGCAAAGCATACATTTTTATGGGCAGTATCTTCGTATGCTACAGTGAGAAGCGTAATAAAATACCCTGAATACAATCAACAATTTTTAATATATCTTATCAGCACAAGAGCCGTTACTACAGCCTTTGTCTTAAAAAATACTCAGTTTCTCAAAACCCTATTTTGGTTTTATTTTAACCTTGCTATGTATCAAAGTACAAGGATGAAGCTTTGTTCCTGCTGTCAAGACAACCAATGCCTCTTCAGCAGAAGGGGAAAAAAAATCAAAGACTTGCAGAATGCCAGTTGAGTTTGAACCTGAAGGCCACAGTCTCTAAGCACACCTGGTACTCCCCACAAGAGCAGGATACTCAAGAAAATTGAGGCTTCAAATGAGCTTCCATCTAACAACCTATAATTTCTCTTCAGGGAGTGGGGAAAATGTTAAAGGAAAATTCAACATGACAGTCCCTTCGCTAAAGTGCAAGGAGGAGTTCAAGATGATCTTCAGAATGCTGCAAGACAAAAGCCTCATTACACGTAATTACTGCTTACCAGTACCCCAGATTGATAACAAGCTTCCTCTGCCAATTTTACTCTATCATTATACAAAGAGGTGATTAAATTATTTGACAAATCAACTTTCCTGTGCAATATGGAGTTATTGACCTCAGGTAGAACAGAGCAAGGTTAGGTAATGGAGGGGGCTAAGCAGAACGGCAACTTTAAAATGGCAATATTTGTCCAAACCTTAGCTACAATATGCAGGAAATATTCAAGGCAACTAGTTAGCTGGTATGTATCTAAAACCAAATATATGTTGTGACATTATAGGGTGTGCCAGCCCTCAGACACCACCTTGTGTGTATTGCCTCCTTCCCCTTTCCAGTTAGAGGAACTCTCCCATATTTGATTGTTCCTGATCTTCCCTGTGTATCTACAATAGCCTGGTGTAACAATGACTCCCGGGTGTCTGCTCGGACCGAGCGAGGCTGCCTGGACGATTCACAGCAGGCTGCTCAGCATGAAACTTCTTGAAGGGTGCTTTAGCTCCTCTCCAGGTGTCTGGAACACGACAGCAGCCATGCCATGGGCCACACTACAAAATACAGTACAGATGTTTGCAACACAGCAGCTGGCCTGCTTGGTTTACTGGTGCAGACACAGCCAATCTTTCCACTTTGTCTTCAAAAGACATTTCTCCTGCAATCAGGATGTTGTTATTCTCTGGTTGCCCATTTACAGTCTTTCTTTTGAGGGGCAGGAGGTCTACGCCAATTATTATTTTTTTCCTGCTGGAAACCTTTGCAATCTCAAATTCTGCAGCAGGAAAAACGTGACTCACAGCAAAAGAGATGTCTTGAGTGCCACTAGCTGAATTTTTTGTGCTCTTACTCGAGTGAATATGACTAAGGTCTATTCAGAGTTCAACTACCGTGGAAGCAAAAATAAGGCCACATGATTGAGGAGGTCACTTTTGATAAGTGGGGTCAGCAGGAGGCACCATTTCAGGGACAGCTTCTACACAATACTGACCTACTGCATTGTAAGAAACGAACAGCCTGAATGTGAGACAGCATCTTATGTGGGATTAAGGCAGGTGAAAGCAAAGATCAAGGCTGATGTAGCAGTGCTCTGACAGTGTCTGGAACTAAGCTGCACAATCCCCTGGTACAGCTATATTCCAAATTAGCAAATAAGAGGTGTGTAAGAAGAATCACCTGAAGGCTGAGTGGGGCATTGCTTTCCCTACCTGCAAGCGACATATGACCCTGACCATGGCCGGAGCTGCCTTCTCCTTGCCCAGCAGATCAAACTCACACTTTCTGGTTCCACTACACAATGCACTCCCAAGCATCCCCATGGCCTCTCCAAAACTATTCTGCTTCACCATAGCTGGTGATCAACCACCATCTCACTGGGACAGGCTGCACAGAGAGGAATCATAAATTTCCCGACTCATTCACGTGACCTCTTGGCCAGCTGAAACAAAACTGCCATCCAAAGCAGGTGCTGGCAGTAATTGGCTGCCTCTAAAACCCTTGGGTTGAGTGTGAAAATGGTACTACATATGCTAATTTCTCACTATAATATGTGCATGAACTATTCTCTTCTAAATCCTTTATTTTGCCACATGAGTGCTTTGTTTTGAAAATCCCACGCTGTGTGGTTTCACACAGGCTCTGCTGTGCTCTCCTCCATACTGTGATTCAGGGCTAGTGCCTCCCATTGCCCCTTCCATGCATGGCCACAACCAGACTACGGCTGTACATGTGCTTGTTAAAAAGCTAGAAACTGGAAAGCGCAGGTCACTAGCGTTTTTTTTAAATATGTAGTTGAATTTGAAGGCTCTGCTTTGCTGATTTGTTTTTCATCTCAACTTTTCATCTCAACTACTTAAAATATTAAGTATATTGTTCACTTGGCCTAAAATATAGTTCAGACATTAGATGGGGTATATGAGATTTTTTGCCAGTTTCCTCTTTTTATCATATGGTTATTTTAAAAGCTACCAGAAAGGAGCCATGTTTTATAATCCATTTTTAATCTTACCCATAAGCTGCCTAACACTAATCTTTTACATAACTATCTTTATTAATAACTATCTACTTCGATGTCCATGACAGTGTCTCACAGAGGCAGTCAAGTTCATTTTCCTTCCTCTTGCTGACATCTCCACGCTCCTCCACAGGTAACAACTCCCATTGCCTGTCTACTTGCCTAACTGGTTAAAGGGACCGTGTAAAACTCAGACAAACTGTTTCAAGCATTCTTTGCTCTTTTTGTTCCCAGAATAGCATGCATACCAACAGTCATAAGTCTTTTTAGCTTTTTCATTCTTTCCAATTCTGCAAGCTGCGATATTAACTTATCCTATAATTCTTGGGTTTATCATGTCTATGATCACAGAATCACAGAATAGCCCTTAATGATGTCCTGAATCCAGCACAAAAATCAATTTTATTTTCCATACTTATGCTTTGAAGAAATTGTATAGGTCTTCCTTGAAAATCAGGAGTAAAATGTCACAGATGCAATTTCTGTTTCATGAAAGTGTTCTCAGTAACTGGGTGTTTCTCAGCTCTCTGTATTAATTAACTCCTCAGGTTTTTGATCGCTTGATTTCGTTCAAATAAACTCTGTAAAAGTATTTGACATATTGGATGTGAATGTTCTATGAGCAATACACAGGTATAGGACTTTTAGATTCTGGTGATTCCTTTGTGAGAAGTGTTTACCATGGTAGTTATGGAAATCTTGTACACATATATTTCTTGGTTTGGATTGCATAGTTCTGTCATGGATGGATTCATTCACTACTTGTTGGCTTGCAAGAAGTTTGTTCTTGATTACAAGTTTGGGGAGATTAGGAAACATGCCAAAGATGACAGAGGAGGTGTTGGGAAAATATATTTCAGGGCATAGTAAAGACTGTAACTGTGTGAAAGACTTTCTATAGACACTCCTTGTATCATAAAATCATAGAATAGTTTGGGTTGGAAGGCATCTTAAAGATCACTTCCACCCCCCCCTGCCCTGGGCAGGGACACCTCCCACTAGACCAGGCTGCTCAAAGCCCCATCCAGCCTGGCCTTGAACACTCCCAGGGACGGGACATCTACAGCTTCTCTGGGCAACCTGTTCCAGTGTCTCACCACCCTCACAGTAAAGAATTTCTTCCTAATATCTAATCTAAATCTACCCTCTTTCAGTTTAAAACTGCTACCCCTCATCCTATCACTTCACTCCCTGTTAAAAAGTCCCTCCCCATTTTCCCTGTAGGCTCCCTTCAGCTACTGGAAGGCCGCTATAAGGTCTCCCCGGAGCCTTCTCTTCTCCAGGCTGAACAGCCCCAACTCTCTCAACCTGTCCTCACAGGAGAGGTGCTCCAGCCCTCTGATCATCATCGTGGCCCTGCTCTGGACCCANGTCTTTCCAATTTAGAGACCAGGATGCCATGTGGGACAGTGTAAAACATTTTGCATAAATCCAGGTAAATGACATCTGTTGCTCTCCCCTTATCTACCCCTTACCTGCCAATGCTGTAACACCATCACAGAAGGCCACCAAATTTGTCAGGCCTTGACTAGCCCTTAATGAAGCCATGCTGGCTGTCATCAATCATGTTCTTATTTTCCGTATGCTTTAGCAGAGATTCCAGGAGGATCTGCTCCATGAGCTTGCCAAGCACAGAGGTGAGACTGACCAGCCTGTAATTCCCCAGGTCTTCCTTTTTTCCCTTTTTGAAAATGGGGGTTATGTTTCCCCTTTTCCAGCCAGTGGGAACTTTACCAGACTGCCACAGCTTTTCAAATATAATGGAAAATGGCTTAGCAACTTCATCAGCCAGCTCTCTCAGGACCCAACCTTTTGTGAAAATGACTGTAAAGCTGAGTTTCCTTGTTCTTTTTACCCATCTCTCATTTTAAATACTATTTAGGTTCTTCTGTTGTATTCAAACTTTTAACAAGGTGATCCAGACTCCTACTCTCACACAATGATGTGAGCAAATTTTTCCAGGTAAGAACATAGCAGTTCGATATGGCATCTAGAATATGGGTCACAATTCTTTTTCTAATGTCTGAAAGAAGCCTTAATAAGCTCTTGGCATTTAGAGAATAAATCTTGTCTCTTTCTTTCTTTTTTTTAAATTTTTTTTGTGTTCATTGAAACTTCTCTCCCCGGCTTTCAGATTCTGTAAGAAAAAACCTTGGAAGAAGATTAAAACTTCTTTTTTAAACACATCACTATTTGTTGGTATTTTCAAGATTCAAGTACAACTGCATTCACAAGTTGAATGTGTGTGCTGTTTAATATCAGACAATTGTTTTAGTGCCATTTCAAGTGTCTGGCTGTGTTCATGCCTGCTAATTAAATGTTTTATTAAAAAAAAAAAAAAACAACCCAGCCTAAATTGTGCAAAACTTCATCTACATCTGCTTCTTTTATGAAAAGATGTCCTTGGAACAACTCCAGTATTTTAAATAGAAAACCGTTTATTACAAATAAGGCAGTCATTTACCTGTAGGCTTTAGCATGAGCTACTGTGTATAAAATTCACCATTCACTCGCTATTGACGGTAAATAATGCAAGTGTCTCTGCGGGATAAAAAGGAAGTATTACTTGAACCCTGTTTAGATGTGCTATGTTCTGGTGTTTTCGGTGTTCGATGATAACCAAATATTTCTGTCCCACCTCCAAAGGCTTCGGGGTGGAATAAAGAAGTTGTCGAGTTTCCCGCTCACATTTAGCACAGAGGGTCGTGACAGGCCTCAGTGGCAACACCTGCAGGTTCCTCCAGGAGGACGGGGCTCTCTCTTTCATGTGCAGCAGCATCAATATGAAACCTCTGAGGAGACGGTGAGACAACAGCCTGTTACAGTAGGCAGGCAACACATGCATGTACACATTATCACTTTCATATTGTGTGCTAATCACACCATCCTGCAGCCTTCTCAACACCTTGCAGGCATTTGAAAAGCAAATAGTATAAATATGAGGAAGATGGACCTGACAGTGCTAAGAACGGAAAAGCTCTGTGGAGAGTCTGTCTTGTCTGGACCGTCCGTCACAACAGTGTGATGCATCCACCAGGAAACTGGTGGATTTTTTGACTCCTCAGGGCTATGAAAACCCAAACTGTGATACACTCAACCATTGCCTCCCAGGCTGACCCTTGCATGCTCTTCAGAAAGAAAATCTTCCTCATGCCAAGACTCACCATAAGACCAAACCTAGCCTCACGCATGTAGCTTCTGCCTTCATAAAAAACTTTTTCTGTGTATTTTCTAAATAGTGAAACTTTCCATTAAGAGCATGAAGCTTGTAGTGCAAGAGAAAGAACTCAGCATTGAAATGATAAGAATAATACTTAAGTTTCTTGGGCTTTTTTCACCAGCTTTCTCTACCAGCTTTCTCTCAAGATTCTTCACAAAAATATGCACACATGGGCTTATTAACAAAACTGGCTAAAAGTCCTTCAAGATAACCAAATTTTTCTGCAAAGAGGCTAGAGAGAGGCTAAAAGAAAACAACAGAAACATATTTCAAGAAACAGAGCTTAAGAAGCCACTGAGTAGATAGCACACGCAGTAATATACATAGAGATGTCATAGAAGTGCCAGATTTATCCAGGCTGATTTTCCTGCCCCTGTTTTCACCCGTGTAATTTCTCCAGTCAAATTTCTTGGTGTTCTCATAGCAAAGCACACTCACAACAGGCACGGAAAAGCTTGTTTCACATATTGCAATATGCTGTAAATATTCCTATAGATAATTTAAGAAAAAAAAAACTTACAGAAATCGATGCATTGATTTCTGTGAGATAAGCTGGAATCGGTCTTTTCTAAAGTGGGTGGAAAAAAATGAGATGAAATGCAGTATGATTTCCCTTGGACACATAAAAGCCTTTGTCCACAGTTAGAAGATCACCACAGCACAACACATCTGGCAGTACTCAGTGAAGACAGTTGCCAGCTTTTCTCAAAAGAAACTAAAAATTTTAACTCATCTTGGCATAAACACCCTTTAAGTTTGAACCAGTACCAATGTGATTGCTGCAAAATCTTCTAAAACATTGACAGGTCTTTTCAAGAACGGGCTAGAGGCAACTGGGTTTACACTGAATTTTGGAACTTAGTAAATTAAAATGTTAAGAGGTTTTTTCCAAATGAAGTTCAGTGGCATTTTTGCTGTCACAAGTTCAGACATAGCAAATAGCAGATCACTGCCTCAAATAATTATCTTTACACATTTATCAAGGTAATAAATGTAGTTCATTTGGAAGGAGAAAATTCTGCCTGATAAATATACATTATCATTAGGAAGAAATTACACCTTGTAAACCCCCTGATCATTACATAGTCTACTTTCTTAAGAAATAACTGAATAAAACATGTGGATTGCTGAAAACCAGAAGCATTTTTAATTAGATAGGAAGTAGGATTGTTATAGATTTAGGATTTAGTGATTCTTAATATAACATCTGATGTGACAGGCCCATTTACCCATACATTTTGATGAATGGGTTTTAAGTTCTAACATGAACGAACGCAATTTTGTTTCCACCTTTCAGACCTCAGTGTTTCAGATCTGGGACTAGCTTTAATATTTTGGAAAAATGCCCTCAAACGGAAGTTCAAAACCTACAAATCCATACCGGTATGAAGACAGTTCAGGACCCAAGATCAAACGTTCAATATTACAACATGCAGAATTCACTGCTGCTTACGCAAGTGAAACTCCACGCTCTTGCACCCCCTCGTTTCACTTGCCTGGCCACCCATAACACAAGAAGTCTGCGCTGACAAAGCGCAGAGCTGTCACTGCCCAGGCTGCTTACTGCTTGAAAAAGCACACTGTAAAAAATAAAGATTATGCAATTCAAAAGTCAATTTCCAGAGCCCAAATCTGGAGAAATTTTCATGAAAACAGCAGAACAGCCAAGTCAAGCTTCAGAATTATTTTCTTACCCATGCTCCTAATTAAAAACATGAGTTGTTTAAAATTTTGAAAAAAATAGCACTGCAGCAAGACTTTTTCTTCCTCTTCGGCCACTTTGTTGGGAGTGTTTCTGGCAAAACAGAATCACACATGTGACAGGCACTGTCCAGTTCCTTATGCTTTGACAGACAACATGGGGCGCTCTTGACAGCGATGTTTCTTCCAGCTCTACACTTACTAAATTCCGCAGCCACTTCATCTCAGTTGCCATTAGATTCACGACAGGCCAACAGATGCAGGTGTCTTTTTTGTACCAGTCGTTCGCTGTACCTATAATATCGCGCCATCACAAAAGTGATGATAAAGAGACTGCTGTTTCTGAGCACTCTCACATAATATGGGTCAAGCACATAAAACTGCTGTAGGCTATGAAGACTGCTACTCAGGAACTCTCCTCCCTGTCATTCAGGTTCAATCAACTGAGGATCTCCTACCTTGGGACTGCGTGTCCAGGCTGCTGTCAAGCACCACTTCTTATCTCTCCACAATATTTACATCCAGCATTTTCCTTCTGTCCCAGGAATTACAGTCTTGGTGCAGCCCATGAAGGTATCATCTAGAGCAACCTCCTCTTTTCTACATTTTCCATATCTAGCAATACTCCTCTTGTCCAAACAAAATACAAAGGCCAGGAGTATCACTTTCCCCTGTCAATTAACTGACACACTTCTATCAGAAAGGTGGCTGTGGTGTTACACAGGCAGTAAACTTCTTCCATCTGTCAAAAAACAAAAGTACATTTCGCTCTGGTTACACATTCTACTGTGGCTTACAGTTAATAATCATAACTGAGACAGCAAGAGTAGTCCTGCATCTTTTTCTTTTAGAATTTTGTATATACTTGCACAAAAGACAATAAAGCATCAAATCTCCAGTGGAGCCCAAGGTAAACAACGAAAACATGGAAAAACAATGTGTGTCCCTTTATGTTGCCTGCATGTTTGCTATTGTATCACCCTTAAATCATAGCAGCTACAGGTAATTAATAATTGCTAGTTTCTATTAACAGTAAAAAACATCATCAAGAACAGCTCCTTTTTAACAATGGCACATTTCAACTAGCTTGCCCAGGATCCTTGTTTCTATGGCCTGGGCTTGACAGACTAAGAATACACCCAGCTGGTTTTCAAACCAACACTTTCAATAGTCCGGGGAAGGGCTGTGTGACTTGCCATAAAAACAGCTGCCTCTGTCTTCCCAACCAGCCAGGAATAAGCTGAAGAGAACAAAACCTTGAATGAAAACACCTCGACTTTTCATGCAAGGACAAAAGGTGGTCATTATGCATACCAGGAAGGTTCTTTTATAGCTGGTAATTACATATAAATTGGGGAGTTATAATAAAAAAAAATCATTTCTCTCTTCATTTACCTAAAATGTGATTTCTGCAGCCATTATATAATTACTGGTATTTTTCAGTAACATTATTAAGAACAAATGAGCTAGTGTTTCTGAAATCATCATAAAGATGCAAATACTGAAAGTTCATTATTAGAACTGGTTGTTCAGCATGAAGCAAGTGGTAGGAAAAAAATCTTTTCTTGAAAACTGCAAACTGAACTTTTTTCAGTGTTGAAAAAGGATCAATTTCTTTCTTTCTACTATCAAGAAATAAATTATGCCTATTATCTCTGACACATTATTTCAAGCTCCCCATTTTTCTCAGTTTCTCATTTGTTCAGAAAATGTCAACCAACTACTGACCTCCAGCAGCAAACCTAACATAAGATGAAGAAAGATCAAAAAAATTCCTAAAAGAACAGGAAAATCTCCCTGCTGTCACTACTCTTCTTTTCCAGAAAATGTCAGTCCACCATGAAATAAATGTTGTTCATGACACTTGGTCAAGCAGTCATTCACAGGTGCACGTCTGAAACATTTCAGTGTAAGCAATAGTAAGCAACATCTTAGTGAAAAAATATAAAAATAAAGAACAGTCATCTCTTGGGAGATATTTATGGCTCCATGAGCAACAGCCTGGATAGCTTTTAGTCAGCTAAGTTAGATGATGCACCTCACCACCTTCAGATGACTTGGATGGTGAAAATCTATACTAAATATTATTAATATAGAGGAACAAAAGGAGTGATACAGAGAACAAAGAGGAGAGAAAGCCTTGTCTGTATTATATGGAGAAGGACACTGGAATCAGGTGCACAAATATCATCATGTCATCACTCAGTCCACCAGAAACTTCATTTGTCTTAAGGCAAATTGATTTTTATTACTGGTAGTGTTTCTCTAAACAAATAAAAGCAGCCAGAAAGCACAAGAAATGCATAAGTAAATATTCAGTCCTCCAGGACGTTTTCTGTTGGCAGAAGGTGAAATAATTCACATCTCCACAAGAGCCCCGGGGCTCTGGTGTCGGCATTTCCAGAGGATTCCTGCTGTCCTGAGCTACCCCAAGCCACAACGGCAGCAGAAGGCTCCAAACAAAAAAATGACATAACTCAAAATGCAAGAGAGCAGACAGAAACCCATTGCATGGGCCCAATGACAGTCCATCAAACAAACTTCTCCTTTCCCCCAGCCCACGCTCTGGCCCAACAGATGCTTCTGCCGGCTGAGGGCTCTCTCCCGGGGGAGGGTGCAGGGAAAACTTGTCTCTCCCAGCAGGAGACTACAGGTTAGATCTGAGCTGATACTAAGAAATGAAGGCTCCACTACTGCAGTGGGGGGGTGAGCAAGATACCTAATTTTCAACATGTAGTCTGTTTTACTCTTTATTTTTTATCTTTTTTTTTTAATTATAGCAAATAAACTTTTTTGACACGTTATAATTCACCTGACTCCTTGGAAATGTCACATCTCCCACTTACTCCACTGATGACGGGAAGAGGCTCTGTCCTTAGCTGACTCAGACTGTCGAAGTGGCTTCTTCCTAGCTAATTGTTAAACATCAAGTTTTAGCATAATTTCTTTACCTTGCTCTTTGTTTTGCGCTTATATGTAGCACTTGAATACCTTCTGTGATACTGTCATTTATTTGTAATGCCACCAAAAAGCTTGGAGGAAAATTATGTACATCTTAATGATTTATCAGGATAGTTTTAAATTTTTATTTTGAAACTCATAGAAGCAGCTTAGTAGGAAAAAAAAATTACAACTTACTGATCAAATTATGTGATACACATACTAAATATTACAAATACATGAGTACCTGAAGAAGTATTCTCAGGTTTATATGGACCTCACGGGTTCTTCAGTAAGGCCCTTTCACTGTGTTCACATCAAACACAGCATTAATTTACAAATTAATGTCTTTTCCTTTGTATGATCACAAAATGCACCTTATTTACATGTCTGGTTTTGCAGTGAAGTATTCACCAGTCTTCTTTAGCTGGTATAAGCCATACCTGGTACTTGCTACTTGACACAATACGCTTACCGGTGAGTTCAGATGAGTGAGAGAGAGAGAGAGAGGGGGGGGAGGAAGTTTTATGATAGTGGAGCCTGGATACAATAAGTAAGTCACAGAAAAAATGAAACACAAAAGGTGGCAAATCATAAACAAAATAATATGTGTGTGAATATGAAGCATGGGGTTATAGATGTCTATGAAAAACGCTAATTCATGCTCTTGAACCTGCCAGACTGGTTTTCCAATGAGTGTTCAGAGTGCAATTTTGCATGTTCGCTCCATTTTCTGTTTCACTTTGTGCCAGTTACCTCTTGTCCTGTCACTGGGCACCACTGTGAAGAGCTTGGCTTTGCCTTCTTTACTCACTCCCATCAGGCATGTGTACACATCGATCAGATCCTCCTAAGCCTTTTCTTCTCCAGGCTGAACAGCCCCACCTCTTTTAGCCAGATGCTCCAGTTTCTTAATCATCTTCATAGCCCTTCACTGGACTCATTCCAGTAAGTCCCCATCTCTCTTGCACCGGGAAGCCCAGACCTAGACCCAGCACACCAGATGTTTCTCACCAGGGATGAGTAAAGAGGAAGGATGACCTCCCTGCTGATGATGCTCTGCCTAATCCAGCTCAGGAGACTGTTGGCCATCTTTGCTGTGAGGACACACTGTTAGGTCACATTCAATTTGTTGTCCATCAGGACTCTCAAGTCACTTCCTGTAAAACTTCTTTCCAGACAGTGGTCCCCAGCACATAGTGGTCCATGTAGTTCTGCCTTCCTTCCCAGTGGCAGGACTTAGCATTTTGTTTTGTTAAACTTCACAAGACGCCTCTCAAACTGCTTCCTGAGCCTGCCAAGGTCCTTTTGAATTGCAACACAACCTTCTGGTCTATAATCTCTCCTCCCAGTTTTGTATCATCTGCAAACTTGCTAAGGTTGCACTCTACCCCATCATCCAGGTCATTAATGAAAGTGGTGTTTGTAATTGACGAACATTATTGGCCCTAGTGTTGACCCCTGGAGCACACTGCTAGTGACTGGCCTCTGGCTGGACTTCAAGTTACTGATCACAACCTTTTGAAACCACCAGTTCAGAAGGTTTTCTGTTTACCTAGTTCATTCTTCATCAGTTTGTCAATAAGAGCGTTGTAGGAGATGGTGTCCGATGCCTTGCTAATCCCAAGATAAACGGCTGTGCA
Source organism: Rhinoptilus africanus (assembly GCA_013400135.1). Classification (NCBI taxonomy): domain Eukaryota; kingdom Metazoa; phylum Chordata; class Aves; order Charadriiformes; family Glareolidae; genus Rhinoptilus; species Rhinoptilus africanus. The sequence continues at coordinate 449,767 of VXBO01013826.1, forward strand.
AGACATTCTGCTCTGATTTTTTTAATAATGTCCAGCTGCAGCTGCACTGATTTACCAAGTCTCCCAAGACCTGAGTAACCTGGCCTGAATGACCCTGCACTGACCCTGCTGCGAGCAGGAGGTTGGTCTGGTTGGCCTCCTGAATGATCCCGTGATTCATTATAGCAAAAACAGCTGAATTGCTCCCCACCAAGAACAGGACCTAGAGCTAGGGTTTTCTTGCTGTGGAAAGGATCTGGGATGGAGGAGCCGGGGAACTGCCATGAAGTATCAAGCTTGCTTCTCCTGTTGGACAGGAGGACAGGAGAGACAAGGGCAGTGAATGCTGCTGTTGGGAGGGCCAGGCTGCCCAGGGAAGTGTTTGAGTCACCATCCCTGGAGGTATTTAAAAGACAGGTAGATGTGACGCTTAGAAATATGGTTTAGTGGTGGTTTTTGTTAGTGTTCGGTTGATGGTCGGACAAGATGATCTGAAAGGTCCTTACCAAGCTAGGCAATTCTATGATTCTATGATTTCTGACATTCGGTGCTGAGCTACTGCTCCAGCTCAGCTCCCCACAGCCCAGCACCCGCTACACCGAGCCTGGGAGCCCCTCGTGTCAGCCACGACAGCCTGCTGCTCCGGGTGAGCCCATCTGGCAATTGTGAGCTCCGGCTTACAGTGCTCCTTGCTGACTGCCAAAGAACATTTCTTGGTTGCGGGAGTGAACATAAAGCCAGAGGATTAAATCTAGAAGAAAAACATCAGAAAGAGGTGAATAACAAAAAAAGAGCAGCTGATCATGCAGGCTTAGCAGGGTGCAAAAGGTTATTTTTTTCCTAATATTTTTTCTATTGTTTGCTCAGAGATGGCAGACTTTCAGTAACCTACAGTGCAGTGAGGAAAGAATGCAGTTATTGGATTCTGCTAAAGAAACTCAAAGAATATGAGGTCCTAGAAAAAAAATATACTTAATATAGTTCTAAAAGACATGATCTTATTTTTTTTTAAATCTCAAACTGGTGATTTCTTTTTATCATTTAACACACCTGAGATTGTTGAGTCAGACATGCAGTACTGTAGTGCCTGTGGCCACATTAACTCAAAATCCACTTATAATAAGGATCAGAAACACAAAATTGAAAAAGTAACTGCTAGATGATTCTCATCTAGATTTCTAAAGGTCGCAGAACCACACTGTACGTTTTAAAGGGAATATAGATAATGGTACAGAGAATTGAAAGGCAAAGGCGGAGAAAACCTTACCCTGAAGAGTCCATAAACTGCAAAACTAGGTACCTGGTGAACAAATTAAGACTGTATCTACATTAAGGTGAAAGTCTGTGTAAACATGACTAAGTTATGTTGAACACAGACAGATAAAAATGAGATAATGGAGAAGTCAAGAAATCACTCCTCACTGGGGTAAGGTAAAATAAGAAAAAAAGGGAGCATTTGTAAGAGTTTTGGAAAATTGAGCACTTACTTGCAGACTGAAAGTATACCAGGTGTTAAATCCTGTTGGTCACTTGTTATGAGGTTGTTAATTTGTGCTGTTCCTGTGAGCGCATCCGGGACTAAATTATCCTTTCTCCATCCACGCTGCATGGTATCCATACCCCCCCACACATGTCTCACCTGTCCTTTGAGGTCTTACTGCACACTTGGGGAGCCTCCTTCTCCTGGGCTCTTCATAGTCATGTGCATCCTTCACAGCCTTTGAAACAGACATGTCATTACTTTCTGTTTCAAACCAGGGTCTAGGAAAGGGAACCGCTAGAAACAGGACAGTTCAGTGGGCTGTCAGCCTTTTCTGTGCTTTTCCCGTGCTCTGAATTTTTGACAAGATATACAGAGCAGTGAACATCTGCTCTGTAGGACCGGCTCACCCCAATGCAGGAGGCTCCTGCAGGGATGCGGCACACTGTCACATCTCATGGCGTTCATTTGTCATCTTCCCAGCATGTGTCCTCAAGCCTGGGCTGCCTCTCCTCAGAGGGAGCCCCTGAGCCTGGCTGAGCAGCAGTAGCGCTCGCTGTTACCCAGGGACATGGCCAAGGCTGGTGGGGAATCAGGGGCCCTCTCTGATTAGCGTATGTGCGGTTGAATCCTGAAGCTAAGGTCCTTCCCCAGGGCACTGATTCAAGAGACAAGACACATGTCAACAAGTAAGACGTATTTTGTTTTTGCCAGAAACCTCTACTGCAGTCTGATACCATGATTCCCACTCAAAGAGATCATGGGCAAAGAGCAGGCCCTCTTTAACACCCCCTTAATACCCCATGATTATCTAACTCATTTCATAGAGAGTGACCTGCCCCTTGGCCTCAAACACCCTGAAGTCGACCACTCACAGACAGAGTCAGGCTTAATCCACCCAGCTGAGGGCAGGAGGCTCAGGGAAAGACAGCAATGTCCTGAGACGTCTCTCAACGGAAACAGATTTCACAAAACCTAGATCTTTCTTTCTGAGCCATTAAAACTGAGGACTAACTGCCGACAGAGCCGTGAAAAAAAATAACCTGTTAGAACAACTTCGGTCAAGCTGCCCTCTTACACAAAAACCCTGAAAAAAATCATCTTCCTCAAACTTTTCCTAAGATCTTTAGGCTGTTTTTTCTAATTGAATCTACAAAGGAGAATAGGCATCTCTTACGGGTAGAGGAGGAGCAGGACTGGACATAAAGCAAAGATTGCAGCTCCAGAAGGGCAGAACTGAAAATTAATCATTCAAGCATAAAAATCTTCACACTTAAGACTGAGTAGGCTAATTTTGAAGGCATCTGAGAAAATCAGAATTCTGACAAAAAAAGCGGCTATTGCAGTAACGTTTGCAGTGAAATTCTTGTGGGTATATAACAATTTTGTAGAAACAGTGTTAAAATTGTTTAAACAATGTTCAGAAAAGCCAGAGAGCCCAACATGGGTCCCTCCTCGATCCTATGCAAGGCCACAGCAAAATGCTTGACGCTGATGTCATTGGATATTCTGGAATGTTTTGCAATATAAAACATAGGCAGAGATCATCTGGTGTGAAAAAGATGGTTTAAAAAATGGTTTGGAAATAGACTGAAAGGGTGTAAGTGCAAGTTGACTTTGGTTAAGGTCTGTGTATTAGCAATACAAAGGACCCAAATTAATACATCCTGCTCCTCAGGGCTTACAACTTGACTCAGCAACTCAAGTGAGGACTACAAACTGGCTTGGCTTCTTCAAAAGAGCTAACTCTAATTATGAACTAACTTAATTTAAACTCTACTGAAGACCTAAAGCTCAACTTAAACTCTACTAAAGAACTAACTGGAGAGCTCAAGAGTGCTGCTAAAGAGCACTGAAGTAAGCTCTCAGCAATTTCTGTTTCAGATTTAAGAAATCTTTCACGTATTACACCCAGGGTCTAATGAAATGGTGTCCTGTACTGCATCTCCTCCAAGTAGCTTTAGCTCGACATCAGTACTGCTTACCATTTTTCTCATAACTTTTGTTTTCTTCTGCTTGATTCCGTTTCTGTGACACCTTCCCCTGTCTCCAAAGGCCAAGCCCTTAACAAGGACTTGATCTAGCAGGTGGTAAGATGCATTTCCATCATTAACAATATAATATGGTCCAACATGAGTATGTTGCATAGTTGGGCATTTTTTATTTTAGAAGTAGAGGGTTGTTACTTACATGTAGTTCATTCTCAGTGTTTGGGCAAGGTCCCCACAGAACACACCGAATAGGCACATTATTATTAAAAAAAAAAAAAAAGGTTGCCAGAAAAGTGGGGAGTAGGAAAAGGGGCAGCTTGAGCTAGGCAAGGCAGGCAAGAAATGGGCTAGAAGATGGAGAAGTAGAAAGACAGATGGGAGCTAATTTGCACAAAATCTTGAAGGAAAGAACAAGGAGTCTGAACTGTATGAGGAAAGCTAAAATACAAGAAATTTCCCCATAAACATTCACACAGACAGAATGATATTTAAAAGCCGTAATAAGATATGAATTTGGGTAACAGTTTCGTTATCTTTCTGAGAGAATGACACAGGTGATCTAAGCCTCAGAACCATTTTTCATATTGTTTTCCCCATCTGTGGAGTCACTAAATTATGCCATTACTGTGATTGACACCTCACTCCTAAGGAATTTCAGCAACACCTGGATCACGGAATCACGGAATCATGGAATATTCAGAGTTGGAAGGGACCTCTAGATACCATCTAGTCCAACTCCCCATTGGATATACTGATATTGCCTGGTTCAGTGATTAAACTTCCCGCAGTTGCTTTAGTAACCACTTCTTTGATGGGATTAAGGAATTCTGTCACTATTGCTCCTCTGAAATCCCCACCAGTCTCTCCTTTACTAATCCACTAATTTATTTCTTCCTACTTACCAATGTGCTGACCACCAGACAACAGCACTGATTGCAGGACGTGCCATGATACTTGAGAATGTCTTGGCAAATATATCCTAGTTTTCCCTAGTGTCTGAGCAGGCTTTTTTCTGTGTTGAATATCTGACCAGCACCTGACTAAGAATCCCAAAAGAGTGTTTCTCCGTTCCAGAAAGGGCCCTTGCAAAGGCTGTGGTGACACTGTCTCTTTCAGCCTCTACGTCTTGGATAAGGAGAATGAGCTATATCTCTGCATCTCTCTTGATCTGTGGCTTCCTGAAAGCAGCAGTGTCTTTGCAGGATCTAAGCTAACAGACTCTAACGAAGGTTCTTACAGTCAAGGGACAAATCAGGCTATTTTGCAAACTATTGCATCTGGAATGTTCTAAAGAGCCCCAAAAAGATACACACTAAATGTCCATCTTAATTCCACAAGAGTCAGACACCGAGCTCCTTGAGTAACACTCCAGCCAACAACTTCGATTTGCTGAGATACAGGTGATGTGAGCAGAGCCAACTGTACTCCAACAGCATCCCAGGGTGGATGAGGGCGGAGAACGCAAGGGCAGGATAAGGCTAGAAGCTTTGATAGTTGTGTATGGTCATTTCTGCAGCTCTTGTACCTGTTGCAACTTCAGGCACCCAGCTGCAAGTAGGCCCTTTAGGTGCACCCAAAGACCTATGGAGAAGCAGTCTGAGCACAGGTCTAAATATGCACCCTTCTGTGGATGCCCAAATAGCTCTGTTTTGCGGAAATGCATCATACAGCCAGCATATGACAGACAAATTCACTCCGGAGTCCACTCCAGAAAGGGCCCTGTCACATGCCAAAAGGGTAAATGTGATTTATAGGCAGCTGGAGTCTGGATTGTCCTTTGAGTAGCGTGGCTGTACCTGCCAAAGCAAAGACCAGCAGAGCTGACACACAGATATGGATAAGGAAAATTACCAGGCTTTTGGGAGGTTATTGACAGAGGATCTAGCACAAAAGATCAATGAACTTTGTGTAAACTCCTATTACCTCTGCTTCTGCTGCACATATTCTTCAGAAATATGGATACGTAGATTCTTTAGAACTGACTGTGATTCTGTCACTCAGTTCCTTGTTAGTTTGGGCATATTCCATAAGCATGACAGATAGAAGCAATTCTGAAAGTCTTGGAAGGGTGCAGAGGAGACATCAGGGAAGGCATGCACACCACAGAAGACTGTGCCAAAACAAATGAGTTTATAAAGATCACTTTGTTATGTAGTCTATTTGAACGTTGTACATGCCATGTCTTTCACCTTATATTCTTCAGACTAAAAATAAATCAAATTGACATATATTCACAATCTAGCACCATCTGCTGCATAAAAGAGGAAGGCATTTTAAAACCAAAAAAAAGGATCTGTTCCTTTTCTTACACAATACATCTTAATCAGTGAAATGTATTCCTGTTCTCACAAATGTGTAGCTTGGCTTTAAATATAACGAGCATTTGAAAATTATGATTTGAGGAAACCCTTCTAACTACGGATCCTCGTTTACTATTAGTTTCTGCATTGCATTAAAATTCATTTATTTCCAAAACACTAAGCTGAGAGCAAGAAGCAGGAAGGTCTTGTTTGGAGTGTGGTGAATCAGACCTTTGTGGAAGACATACATATAATCAGAGATAAGGTTTATGTTTTATACACAAGTTCTTCTAATTTAAGATAAACATTGGATCAAATAATTCTCTGCATCATCATATAGTGGTTTTACTTGCTAATTATATTTTTCAACTCTTTTTATATATACCCTTACAACCAGTGATTTTTTTTCATTAGCTGTGACAAAAGTATGAGATGTTATTCCCAACAAATTTCATTCAGGAACATAAGCTATGCCTTTCTTT
>VXBO01013827.1:0-12207 GCA_013400135.1 Rhinoptilus africanus
GGCGGGAGCGGCTGCTCCGTGGTGAGGTGCTGTTCCCGTTGCACGAGCCAATGTGCTTCCCACAGCTGGGAATTGCATGGCTGGTAGGGAGGAGATGGGGACCGCAGTCCCAGTCCTGCACCATGCCTGCTCCGAGGGGCCCAGGGAGGGTCTGAAGGGACGCAGGGTGGGAATGGGGGGATGCAGATGGGACGGATGTGCCTGCTGGGTGTTCCCTGCTCAGCTGGGAGCAGCAGGCAGGCATGAGGAGAAGCTGAGCTCACTTCTGGTCCTGGGCCGGTGGAACCAGATGGCTGCTAGCCACAGCCCAGTGGGAAATGGCCTGTTTGGGGCTGGGAAATGGCAGGGCAGAGGGATCCGGGAGCAGCTGAGGGTGACGTGCTGGGAGGCTGGGGGCAGCGGGGTCTGGGATGGGTCTGGGCGCTCCGGCTGGGAAGAGATGCACCGCGCGGACACGCCACGCAAGCCCCAGCACCACTCACACCAGCAGCTGGATTTCCTCTCGCCGAAAGGCAGTTTAATGTGGAGGCCATTCACGTGTTCCCCGTGGGGAGGGACAAAGGGACCCCTGTGTCAGCCTAGGGAAAGGCGGTCTCACGGGGCCAGCCCCAGTGCCGAGCGTGGGCTAGTCCTTCTCTTCGCCGTGCGTGATGACATGGACAAGGTTTTTGTAATCCAGGTTGCCAGACATGTCTGGGGGGAAGGCTGCGAACATCTGATCGATCTGCTGGGAAAGAGACAGTGTGAAAAGGCAACACAGAAAGGGTTTGTGGCTGGGGCTGGGAGGAGGGATGGGGTTTCTGTCGGGATGGAGGGCACGGGAGGCTGGCAGAGGGTGAGAAGGAGCTCGTACCTCTTCCTGGGAAAACCTCTCGCCCTGTGTCATCAGCATTTCTTTGATGCTGCAAAGAAAAGAGTGTGGTAAGCGCTGGGGGGGGCCTTGGTGGGGACCCCCACCTTCCCCCCTGAGCACCCCTGCACTCACTAGGCGGATTTCAGGCCTTTACCCTCTGGATCGAACACCTTGAATGCATTCAGGATTGTCTCCTCCGGGTCGGCACCTGCAGATGACAGGGCCGCAGCCGTCAGAGGAAGAAGCAGCCTCCTGCTTCCCCCAGCCTTTGGTGGGAAGGTGGGGGGTGCGCTGGGAAGTGGAGTGCCCATGGGAATGCCAGCCGTGCAGCTGGGACCTCGAGCACGGGTGGTGGCACGTAGAGGAGCAGACGTAGGGTCGTGGTGTGCCGACAAAGCAGGCGGTGTCGCCGCCGCCATGGCATCCGGCGTCTATCTAATCTTTTGGGTGTATTTATAGAGCTCCAGGCACAGGCCCCTGGGGCGGCGTAGCCTCCTGGAGATCTGCGGGGAGGCTGCGTGCCTTGGCTTGGATACAGAGTGCAGCCGGATGGGGCCGTTGGGTCAAAGTCACCCCGTAGCCACTCACCGGGAAGGGTGACGGAGGCCCCAGGAGTTGAGTGGCTTCCCCAGGAGGGACAGGATATTGGTGATGGTGTGGGTGCCCACCAACACTCCCCCCGCTCCCCACCATCTCCCCGGCTGCCCTCTCGCCTTTGAGTTTCTCCCCGAACATGGTGAGGAACACTGTGAAGTTGATGGGGCCGGGTGCCTCCTTTATCATCTCATCGATCTCCTCGTTTTTCACATTCAGGCGCCCTAGGAGAGAGCGACCTTTGGTGAATCGTTTGTCCACGTTCGGCTGCAAATCTGTGCAGACCTCCGGGCTCTGCTCTATGTGCTGAGGGCTAGAAGACACACCACGGGAGCCTTCCCGTGGAGGTTTTTCTCCACCCCAGGGAAGCAGCACAGCGCTGGGCAGCCGCCTCTGACAAGGAACGGCAGTAGCAGGAGTGAGGAAGGGAAAATCATGAGCTGGTAGAAGATGGGTGGGCTGGACATCTCCGGCTCTAGTTTCTCAGGCTCCAGGATCAGAGAAGAGAGGGCTGCAAAGGGCTGAGCTGCACTGCTCCCTTCCCTCGCCCCATGGGTCAGCCAGCTTCAGCCCTCCCTGGAGGATGTTTTTTGTCAAAACCATGAGCGCTGTGGTTCCTCCTAGCCCCCAGTGTCAGACGTGACCAAGACTGAATGCCTACATCCTTTTGCCTGAGGTTGGGTTGTCTTTGGGACTTTCTGTCCCCAGTACCGGTTTGTGCTGCCCTCCGTCATGCGAGAGCCAAGCTCACAACTTCACCGCTTCCCACAAATCCTGTAAATCCCCCTAATGCCCATAAACCCAGGGATGCCGTGGGATGGGCACAGCCAGGTGCTTCTTAGCACGTGAGGAGACAGGGAGCGTTTGGCTGTGTATGATCCAGGAGCTGGCTCTTCTCTCCTACCCACGGGATTAAACACCCGCTGCCACGGCAGCTGCTCCGAGTCACCCCCGCCTGGGATCTCACCGGCTAACAGAAGTGGGTTCAGAGCAGGAGGTTTCCAGCAAAAGAGAAGATCCAGTTAACCCCTGGGGCTTGGTTAAATGGAGGCTCACAGCTGGTTTCTCACTGAATAGGTCTAATGTCGTCAAAGCTGTTGGGGGGGGGTGGGGGGGTGGGGTGTGATCCTAAAAGGGGGTCTCACCAAGTGCAGCAAACGTGTCTCTCAGGTCCGCCTTGTCAATGAAGCCATCCCGGTTCTGATCCATGATGGTGAATGCCTGGAAGCACAGGAGGAGAGCAGGGAGCTCAGGGATCGCTGTTGGCCTTTGCAAAGGCTTTGGTACCTTCCTCCTTCTCCTCCTTTTGACTCGGATGGGACAAGAGCCCTTTGAGCCCTGCCTGGGATGGGGGTTTGAGAGTCCTCACCCAGCGAGGGAGCAACAACTTAATCCAGCAGCAATCCTGGCTCCTGTGCCCTTGGGCAGCGCGGGGTGACGGCCGCCTATGGCAGCCCAAACCCTAGTGCCCCGCAGACCCCTGCCTTGGACAAAGCCCTCTCGCCAACTGGGGAGGGCAGTCTGAGCCATCAGCTCCCCTAAGTGGGACCAGTTATCCCTGTAACTGGGATCTACGCAGCACCATGTGCCAGCTGTGCAGGGTGTAAGTCGGGAAGAGCTCCTGGCGTGGCAGATGGGAGCTGTCTGGTAGGTGTTCTCCTGCTCTCCTGGATGCTGCTGGCTTCTCTGCGGGATGCGTGCTGCTGGGGAGCTGTGAGGCGATGCCGTATTTAACAGTGTCACCAAGTTCTTATTCGCACTTTTCAAATAAAAGGACTCAAAACCGGGCATGCTGCCTCTTGTTGCCAACCAGCTGTCACCGATCTGAAGGCGCTGAGGAGAGAGATGAAGGTCACATCGCATCAAGGACCCTCGGGCTTTTCTACCAAACCCACCTACCTCTTTGAATTCCTGGATCTGGGCCTGCTCGAACATGGAGAAGACGTTGGAATTAGCACCTTCAATCCTCTTCTTGGCTTTCTTGGGTGCCTGCAGGGGTTCAAGTATGTATCACTAACTCACTGGCTTTTTATGGTGTGGAATAAAAGCATGAAACCACCCTGTTCTTAGTTGTGAATCATTCACGGAGGCTCTGAGCTGGTGCTGCCACTGCACTCGGCTGCTTGGTGGTTTTCCATTGCTCAGGAGCTCTGGGGGCATGCACTTCTCCAAGATACTGATGGACATTAAGATTCCTGCTTAAATTACAGCTCCATCTTTGCTTTCGTGAGGAATTTAGGCAAAGAGGTCTGAGGAAAGATGGGCTGGGAAATCACTTCCCCACCAACGGCTATGGCAGGCAAAAGTATCGGTGCTGGGGTGAGATCTTCCCTGGTGGAAACCCAGCTTTGGGAGCGCTGCTGAGGTTGGACGCAAGGGCTGTATTTGGCAGGTGCTTCCTTGCCTTTCTGCGCCTCTTGCTAAGAACACAGCACTTACTAAAAAGTTTACTTATCTAAAATATGTGTCTCCTCCTGTACTGAGGCTTGAAACAACCAGAAATGGCTTGATGCGTCCTTTGAACAGGAGCGGAGGACGGAGCCGCTCGCCCTCCCACCCTGCCCATTGTCCCTCGGTCTGGCTGTGTGTGCTCCGGCAGCCTTTCCCTCTGATCGGAGGGATCCAGGAGGAAGCTGAGCCGGAGGGTTTTGGGGGACGCAACGGCCCTTCCTCTGGCTGCATGGAGGAAGGGAAAGCAGAAAGATAGCGTTTGGACCCCAGAGTGGTCTGCCCCAGTTAGAAAGCTCTGCTAGTGTCAGAGACGCCTCTCTCTTCCCTGTGGGATGCGTTCAATGCAGCCGGATGCTCCCTGGCTTGCTCTCTCCCTTTCTGGGGCAGGAGGGATCCTTGGCTGTTACATCCCCGTCGCCTCCATCACTCCCTGCCCGTTAAAGCTATCCTGGTGAAAAAGCTAATAGATTTTGCCTTTTCCCGCTGGAGATACGGGCTCTCGGTACTCACCATGGCTTCACACAGCCGCCGATGTCGCTGTGGGAGGTGTCTCGGAGGCAGACCCTCACTTCCCCAGGGCTGAAACAATAAATACATCCCACTCCGGGTTAAAAATAACCCCATGCCCACTTTTGGCAGTAATAGGTAAGTTATCCACCCCCAACCCTGTTGTCTCTGACTTTCCCTGTCCCTCTCTCTCTAATCTGGAGTAGCAGCTTGTTGTTGTCACCGGCTGACGTGACATGTGAGCCAGAGAGGGTTTCAAGGTTAATGAAGTGCCAGGAGGCCCCGCAGCTCCCACACTGGAGATGCTGACCCGTGGCGGAGACTGCGCCGGAGCAATCCCACCTGCCTTTGTCACTCGGGCTGCGGCCGGTCTTTCCCCCTCCTCTGGGACATGCAGGGAGGACTTGGCCTGGGGGGACCCTTGGCTATATTCCCCCGAGTTTTGGGACATGGATGCTTCCCCGCGGTGTCTTTGGGAGCCTTGATGCCCCATCGCAGTGCTGGGATGGCAAAGCTGGGTGCTGCTCTGCTGCTGGAGGTGGAGGAGCCCCACTGCCCGGGGTACAGCAGGGCCCCCGTCGCGTGTGATGCTCCAACAGCAGAAGGGGCTGCCGGCCACCGTGTCTCGGGACGAGGAAGGGGACCATCCTGCTGCGGCACCAGCACCCCGTCTGAGAGCACCGGGATGAGGCCGGAGGCGGATGCTGAGCTCCCGCAAATCCGGGCAGGCACGCGGGGCTCCTCTGTCGTGCATCACCCCCCACCGAGGCATCTGTCACCCAGTTAAGCCAAACACTTGCTCGTCCTGGTCCCGGCCAGACCCGGGCTATTAACTCTCCCCCTCCCAGGCCTTGGCAGACACATCCCGCAGCACCCGGGGGTGGTGGCACCCACACTGCCGGCCGCTGCCGTCGCCAGCCCGGCCACAGCACAGACGCCTTGGCCAGAAGGAGCCACTGAGTCCGCAGGCAGGCAGCAACCCCGCAAAACCTCCGCTCGCATCCGAGGCTTGTCCCCGGCACCCTCGTGGAGCAGAAACACTGGTGATGGCGGGGGGGAGGGCAGGGTTCTGTTTTATCTTCAGTATTTTTAGCCTGTTCATTTTATCTCCCCTGCCTCTCTCTTTGCTCTAGGGGCGTGGGGGTGCTGGGGTGGGAATGGTGAGGGGGGGGGGTGTCCAATGATGCTTGTCAGCCCCCCAAAGCTCTGCTGCCCCTGCACAGCTATGACCCGATGGCTGGGGCACGGGGGGGCTGCTGGCATCGCTGCCCGCATCCCTGCCCGGCATCGTCCCCTCCGCGTGCCGAGGAGGCGAGCGAGGAGGGCTGGGACAGGGCTGGGAACAAAGGCGGCATGAAACAGGATCCCTGGAGCTCTGGGCTATGCCCAGACGCTGCCCTCCTTCCCCCAGAGGACACAAATATCCTGTTTAATCCCTGGCACTCACCGCTCGGTCGCACCTCGATGCCTGGCTGCCGTGGCTGTGCCAGCGAGGATGGCATTGCACGGAGGGTTTAACTAGGCAGCAGGGAAATGGGTAGGGAAAAGTGCCTGGAGAGGAGAAAACTGATCCAGGAGTGACTGCCTCGTCTGGATGGAGCTGCAGCTGAGGGAAGGGATTTCAGGATGGGTTTTGAGGTCTGTCTGAGCAAAAGAGCAGGAGAGAGAGCCGGGGGGCAGAGCTGGGGCGAGGACCAGCCCCGGGAGCGCCGGCACAGCCGGGGATGAGGGGGATCAATCTCGGCATGGACGCTCCCTCCTCCTGCCAAGTTCAGCTGGATTCATCGGCCAGCCGAGCCCAATTACCTTAATTTGTGGCATTAAGGAAAAATCCATAAGCATCAGGGAAGTGATGTGTAGCGGTTTAACGGGACTGGTCAGCCGTGGAGCTGCCGGCACCGCCTGGCTCCATGTCCGTGCCGGGGCCTGGCTGGTGGCACGGGAGGCAGCCCTGGAGCCATGGAGATTTCCCCAAATATTTTTTCTTTTTGCGGGGAGGGAGCATCATTTCCGCTTGCCCAGCCTGGAAGAGGCCAGATCTCCGTCTCTCCCCGCTGTTTCCCTCCATGTGGTTGGGGGTGGGTTGGGGGCTGGGGGCTTCCAGTGGCCAGCTGGGCACGCAGGGGCCGAGCCCAGCACGGAAATGCTGGCCCGGGATGGGGCGCAGATGGCCGCCTGCGTTTCTGCCGGAATTTGTAAGACGGCGCATCTGCTCCGCTGCTCACTTTTCCGCGTCAGACGGAATCCTCTGTGCTGCCCGGGCTGGATCCTGCCCACCCCCGCGCTGAGGATCCTGGTCCAGCCTGGGGATGGAGGCAGCTCCAGGCACAGCTTTTCTTTGCCGTGATGTGGATATCCAGGGACTTAGTGGCATCCAGGAAAAACTGAGTGCTTTAAATACGTACGTATGTACACATAGGCATACAGAGCTCCGTGGTGAACAAAAGAGCTGCTGGGAAGCGGCTGCAGCCTGTGAATGGATGTCAGGGAATAACACACGGATCTGTGCCATGGCCAAATCAAGCATCCTGCCTTCTTATCTGCAAAAGAGCCTGTGTTTTACATGCAAAAGCCTTTCTAATTAATAGGACAGCCCCTCTTGAGCTCGATAAAAAATGGAGTCAAAAGGAGTTGATTAACCCCGGCTCTTTTCAAGGCGCGCGCTCTGCCTGAGCGAGACGTGTGCCGGCGCCCGCGCCAAGTCCTGCCCGCCGCCGATAACGGGCTCCCGGCGTCCCAGGGAGCCCGGCAGCACCGTGCCCCCAGGCAACCCCAAGTCTGGACATCGATGGAGCCGTTTTGGGGGTGTCTGGGCCCCAGGGCTGGCTGAGCGCGGCCGCGTCGGCGCGCCGGGATGCTCCAGAGCCAGCCCGTGCAGCCACTCGCCCCACACCGTTGGGTTTCCTTATAAATATCTTTTGCTCCAACGGATATTTTTCCCAGCGATCAGATACATTTGACTAAACTAATACATATGTATACACGCCGGTACATTCCCATTCAAACCAATGTAGATTACCTTTGACCAATACATTTTCCCGGGAAATCAATGCATTTTAACACTGGATAATATTTATGAAATTGAATTTTTTATTGAAGCTAATGCAATTCTCTTCTATTTTATGCATTTTTATTAAACTAATGCATTTTAAATTAAACTGTTGTATATTAACTACAATGGCTGTTGGTACTTACAGTAAAATAATATATGTTTGCTGAAATCAATACATATTCCAAACCTAGGAATTTCCAGTTAACAAGGCTATATGAAATATAACAAATGCATGTAGCTACTTAATTTGATGCTTATATACACTGGCTGGTATATTTGTTTATTGGTACTGATTACTTTTAAAGGGGGAAAGCTTATTAAAGGTAGAAAGATGGATTCCTGGGCAGCTCAGAGCTGCAGTTTGGAGCCGGCGGCGGTGGCCACCCCGTCCCCGGTCCTCATGCCAAGGAGGCCGTGGGGGTGGCCCGGTGCTTGCTGATGGCCTCTGTCCTCGGCCACATCCCTGCACCTCAGTTCCCATTGCGTGGGGGTTTGGGAGCATCCTTCCCTTTCCTTGGGCTCACCCTTGCTTATCACACTCCCCCCCTTTAGCCCCTTTCTGCCGGCAGCGTCTTCAGGAGCTTGCTGATGGTTTTATCCATCTCCCCTTGGTTTTCAGAAGGTTTCAATGTTTAACGGCTTATTCCAGACTGACTTAATTTAGCAGCTTTGCCTCATTCAGCCCCATTTTCACTCGGAAGGATGCATCACCGCAGTAACGTTCAGGAGGACTTTACCCAGCGCAGGGGTCCGGGCAAGAGCCGCTGCCTGCAAAACGGAGCTGGGATCTGGCTGGCCTGAGGACAAGGCTGAGGATGGGGACAAGGACAGAGGATAACGCCATCCCGGGGCTGCTGGCCCGTCCCGGGGATGTGCCCTGCACTCTGCACAGGATGTGGCCCCCGGAGGAGGCGGCCGTCCTGGCCTCCTGAGCCACGGCATTGACAGGAGAAAGCCATAAATAGCAGCATTATCGGCCGTGCGCAAGCTGAATGGCGCCATAGTTGAGATAATTTGGGCGAAGCAATAAAAGAGGAAAATTAATTAAGGAGCATGTGTTAATTGTAGGGGGAATGTGCCTGGAAATAAGTAGCCTTGGCAGAAAGACGGCCAGTGGAGGGGCCCGGGCACTCTCCCTGCGCGTCCTGGGGCATCCCGGGGGCACGGAGGGCTGAGGCCGGGCGCAGCTCAGTGCATGCCCTGGGAAGCCGCGGTGGGCACCGGGGGGGGAGTGATGGAGGGGCGCTGTGCCCCCCGCGGTGTCTCAACCTGCACTCCTGNAAGGGGCAGGAGGGAAAGGGGCAGGAGGGAGAGGAAAGGGTCAGGGGAGGTGGCCATGAAGCTAAATCACCTGCGGTGATGGGCTTCCTCGCTACCAAACACTTTAAACAAATTGTGAGAATGTGGGAAAGAGACGGGAATACCCTGCTGTGGGGGGAGCTCCTGCTTCCTGGGCTGGGGGAGGCTGGGCAGAGCCAGGCATCGCTGGGAGGACCCTGGCCTCTCCCGCCGGAGGAGGCAGAGACCCCACAGCGGGGGCGCGGGGGAGGCAGCAGGAGCCCTGCCGAAGTTTCTTGGCCCCCAGGTCCGCTTGGTGACAGCTGGCAGGGGCTGCGCTGCCATCCCCTGCGTGGGACGGGCACAGAGCTCCGGGAGCGGACGTCTGGATCTCCAGCAGGGTCTTCCTGCTCTGCGCCCGGGGCTGAAGCTGGACCTGAGCTCCCGGCCAGCTCCAGGGCCTGGCTCATCCCTGCTCGCCCTGGTGGCACTGCTGTCCCTCCTGGCGTCCCCCTGCCCATCCTCGGGTCAAGGTGGCTCACCAAGCCCACCACCAGCACCCAAGCCCACCATCACCCCAGCCCACCATCACCGCTGGCGTGTGGCTGTCGCTGCCAACATCGACCCTCGACCCTCGGCTGCCTAATGGAGCCGGATCACCGCACAAAGGGCTTATCATGTGGATCACAAACGGCAGGAAGGCGAGAATAAATTAACGCCTGAAATGGGAGTGTGCTGAAATCTGACTTTTTTTTTTAAGTACGCAGAAAAGCCCCTTCCATATTTTAATTAAAAGCCTTTCAGAAGAGGAGGCAAGGGGCTGCCATTTACAACGGGCCATTGTCAGGCGCACAAAGCAAAGCGTTCTGGAGACAAACTGATTTATTAACCTGTGCCTCGCAGCGCTGCCCGGGGGGGGGTGAGCCCGGGGGGGGGGAAGGGATGGCGAGACCGGGGTCCCCCTGCTCCTGAGGGTCTCCCGGGGCCAGCAGGGCAGTGCCCAGCGGGGCACAGGGAGAGCAGGGACGGAGCTCCATCCCTCTGTGCGGCACCAGGCACAGCCCCTCTCCTCTTCCGTATGGCTCCCGTTGATTTATTAATGATTTGGCCAAACAGAAACATTCCTCCAAAGCCCACAATTTAATTTGCCCACCAAAGATGCCAAGTTAGTTTTATTCCTGATTTACGAGCAGGCTCTTCTGCTCCCTTGGCGGGAGAGCGGAGCCGTGATTTACGGGTAGGAGAGCAGCTTTGTGGGCACAGGGAGAAGGTCCCCTCGCTGGGACCTGTCTCTGACGGTGTCCAACAGCAGACGCCTGGAGCATCTCGGTCATGAGCGGGATGAGCTACCCCCGTTGCTGGCTCGGAGAGGGCACCTTGGCATCAAACAGCAGCTCTCCCCCCAAGAAAAGGCCATCCATCCCGCCTGGGTTTATTGACCCAACCTCCCCCTGTGCTGGTCCTGAGAGGGGGATGGAAACGAATTCCCATGGGGAGATCCCCACCTTGCACAGCCTGTGCTCTCACCCCTGGCTAATTACAGCCTCGTTAAGCCAAAGGAGAAGCACCTGCCTGGCACCACCAGCAGACCCAGTCTCACTACAAATCTCAGCGCCTCCCAGCCTGATTTTTGTGGCTGTGGTGTTCAGAGAGCATCTATTTGTAGTGCTTGTGTTCCCAGAGCGAAGCTGCGTGCTCCCAAGTAGGGGCAGCGCAGAGGCACCCGGTGGTTGGGGGTCTCGGAGCCTCCGTGGAGTTTGCCACTGATGGCAATGGGGTCAAGATTTCAGCTCCGCGTTTCTCATTACACACCTGGATGTCACTGGTTCCATGTGGATGTGCTTGTTGCACCACCATGAGAGGATCTGCTGTGGGAGCCCCCTTCTCCAGCCGGCTCTGGAGGTGGGGGACAGGACAGAGGAGAGGCTGAAGCGGGGCTCGGGAGGCATCCGGGCTCTCTCTAACACAAACCGCCCTGGCTCCTGCAAATCCTTTCTTTGAACTTTGATTTTCTGTTCATTTGTTCTCCTGCCTGAGGCATTTTGCAATTGCGGGATTGTGAGCAGCCCTGAGCTTCTCTGAGTGGAAGAGATGAGAAGGAGGAGGTCATTTCCTAGCTGTTTGTGCCACAGCGTGGTGCCAAGGTCACTTTGGGTGCCTGCCTTATCCTTTTGGACACTTTTCCTGGCTCAGGTGAACTTCAGGCAGCGAGCGGGAGCGGACCTGTCCCCGGGGCAGTGGAGCAGGATGCACTTTGAAGGACGTTCCTTTTCTCCGGTGTCTTCTGAACTCAAATTGTTGCTTTTTAGTGGAATCTCAGGACTGCTGTAAAACGCAGGTGACGGCAGCAGGACAGTACCTGGGCTGCCTGGTGGGACAAGCCCCAGGGTGGCGGAGAAGCCACTTCTATTTGCGGAAGGTGGCTCCAGCACTGGGAGATCCTCGGCAGCAAGAGGAGCCGGGAGCTCTGGGGCTGGAATGGTGGAGTGACAACTGCAGGAGCACTTGTCCTGGGTTTACTGGCATCCACGTACGAGGGTAGCGGAGACGGCCGGGATGGCTGACCATCTCCATCCAGCCCATCTGAGCACAGGGATCGCCGCGGCACCAGATGGTGACAGGTAAGATGGTGGGGACCAGTGTGACGGTGACGGAGGGGGCTCCTGCCTCTCTCCCTTGTCCTCTTCGCAGTTTTGGAGGCAAAGCAGCACCCGTGGTTTGGGAGTCCAGGGCAACACTTCAGCACTGCCTTCCCCTCCCTGGGGGCGTTGGTGGCCCCAGGGAGGGGAGCTGGGACACGGGTTTGTGTCGCAGTCTGTCAGGAGCCCCCGAGCTCTTCCATGTGCGGAGATGTGCACGTGTCCGGGTGGCAGCTCGGGGTGTTACCTGTTCCTTAGCAGGAATATTAAAAGGCTGCGCTTGCTTGGTCTGCAAATCCCTGTCCGCCAAACGCACCCAAAGGGGCGGCATCAGCCCCTCTGCGGCCAGCGGCGCTGGGGTCATGGCTTTCTCCTGGGAAAGGAACGGAGTTCTCCAAGCCCTTTGGATGTTGCTGTGGTTGGTACCACAGGATATGGGGCAACGTGGGGCAGAAACCATAAAGCTCCTTTTTATTTATTTAATTTTTTTTTGGTAGAAAGGCAAAGGGGGTATTTATTTCTGGAGGGGTTTTGTTACCGCCCAAGCGCTACGGGCTGTGCCCCATTCTCCTGTTTAAGTTATTTGAATTCTTGAGAGACCAACCTTGTTAAGTCATTTAAAAATACAGTCCTGAGCCCGGCTGAATTTGGGGATTTTCCTGGCGGCGGTGCGCGGGGAGCGCGTTTCTCAGGCGGCTCCCACCAGGGTGAAAGGCGCTGCCGGTGCCAGCTTAGAGGAAAAGGAGGGGGGGGAAAAAAACCCAAAACAAACCTGAAAAAAGTTTAACCGGCAGCTTCCAGAGGGCGGTTTTTCCACCTTCCCGGGGTGGGTG
>VXBO01013827.1:12545-56229 GCA_013400135.1 Rhinoptilus africanus
CCGCCTCCCCCCGGTAACGGGGCCGGCTCCGTGACTGCATCCCCCGCCGGAGCCGGGCGGCGGGCAGGGACCCTTCCCTGAGCCGCTGGATGCGCGGTGGCCCCGGGGATGGCGGAGCGGGGCTGCCCGGAGCCCCGCCGCCCTCCCGTTCTTATTGATCGGGGCCAGGGGGTTGCGGCGCCGGTGCCGGGGGTCGGTCAGCCCTGAATGACAAGGGAAGGCGAGCGGCATCGGCCGGCTGGTGGCCCAGCGAGCCGGCTGGGGCGAGGGCTGGGAGCCGGGACTNNTGGGAGCCGGGACTTGTGATGGATGCGGCGGGAGAGGGATCCTTTGTGGCTCTGGGCAGGTCACGGCTGCCGTATCCCGCCGTCGGTGAAATTAACGGTAAGTCCTTTGTTAACGCGGGCGAGGGAAGGTTTGGCAGGGGATGGTGACAGTTTGTGACCTTAAATAGGCACCGATGTGGCGGGGAGGCGGATAATTAACACAATAGCTCTCCCAACATAATGGGATGAAACCCAACCTGGATCTACTACAAAAGCCGGAACGCTCATTTACATGGATATTAAATGGGTTTATCCCTGTAGGATATAACGGAGTTTAAAATGCAGCATGCTTCATAGGGGAGTAAACAAATTGAAATGCGATTTGTGGGGCCTCGGTACTGTATCAACAGTTCCAGCATTTAATGCATTTTGGCTTTTAAGCAGATTACGCGCTACATCTGCGATACGCGACCCTAAAAGTAATGCAGGTACCGCGGCCGGTCGGCTTGCCATGACTGCTCATTTATGGCATTGTGGTCGGAAAGGGATTACGGGTCTAAGCGCTTCGGATACAAAAGCATTCCTCGCTACATCACGCTAATGACTTTTCCTGGGTGCGCGCGGACCTTTATTTAAAGGCAAATATTGGCAGCTACTTTTCTGTGGGTTTGTCGGTGGAGGGAGGGAAGGGGGGGCTCTGCCGGAGGGAGAGGTGGGCTGGGAGGTGGGCAGCTCTCCTTCCCCGTTCCGCTTGGCCGGGTGCGGAGCCGGAGAGGGAGCAGTGGGGATTGACTTCTGTCCAGGCAGCAGTTCCGCCGCCTCGCCGGGATCACGGTGGGAAAGGTGACCTTGTGCCAGCTTGGCCTAATGCCCTCTATTTAAAAAAAAAAAAAAAGAGAGAGGAGGAGGGAAAAGAAAAAAAGGAAGGGAAACAATCCATTTATTCTTCTTCCTTGAGCCTTTTCCTTTTTTTTTTTTTTTTTCTCTTTCCTCTTCCTTTATAATGCATGCGTCTGAGCTGCTCTGCTGGCCTGGGGCTGACCGGGAATGGCAGAGTTTGAGCAACCCTGATGAATGGCAGGCATATGTAAAACACGTAGATAATGTGCTCCTCGGCAGCACTTTGATCGAAACGGCGTGGAGCCTTTTTACAGCAAATAGTCTCGGAAATGAGAAGAGATAAAATTCTATCACAGATAATACCAGACATATTTCACTGGGTTATGAGATTGTTTTATTGTGTACATTACTAACGCAGTATTTTTTTTTACAGCTTTCTTGTGTCTAATAGTCATAGTGGGATTCGTAACGTTATGGGTTTTTTGTGTTTTAATTTGCTCTCGGTTTATTATGTTCCGGTTAGCGTTGTATGGATTACATGCCCCGCGTGCCGGATGCTGTTTTAATCTAACCCGTTCTGTGTGAAAATGGCAAAAAAATGGGAAGAGTTGTGAGCTGCTGATTTGGGATAATAAATACAACCGCAAGTGAGGGGAGAGAGACTGATTATAGCCATCTTGTATAAATGTCTTCACATCTCATTATGCAAATGAGCTCTGGCTACACGGCTCCAGTGTTTGGTTCCTCAAATAAAATGCACTTTGTTTTATTTCCCGTAATGCAAATGCTCTCCGCGTGCCGGGAGCGGAGTTGGGCAGAAACTTCGGCAGCGGCGGCTCTGCCGGATGGCGATGTGCCGGCAGCCTCGGAGCGCGGTGTGGCTGATGGAACAGCTTTTTTTTCCTGCTGTTCAAAGTTTAGGGGAGGGGAGGGGGGGAAAAAAAAATAAATAATGTGTGAGTGATTAAAATATTATAACCTTATGATATTCTGAAGTGCATAAATTTTACATATCAGCTACAGAGGGAGTTTAGACATCCATTAAATGATATGACAGCTTGACTTATCTAAATGTGCTATCATTTAACAATGTGTCAAAATTCTTCTTTATATAGACGACAGCAGTAAATAAGCCATCAGTCCTCTTGGCTGAAGCTTAATTCCTGGAGCTTGGACTCGTAAACTTAACTGCACTCTTACAGAGCAGCCCATGGGCAGGATAACCTCGGGGGGGGGGTGAGGGTGAGGTGTTTTTGGGGCTGTGAGCAGCGGGGGGAACTTCACTTCTGCAAGGTCCCTGGGCCCCCCGTGGTTTTTAGGGCTCTTATGGGAGAGACTGGTGGGATCTTCCAGTGTCTTCTAGCATCCAACACTCTAGCATCTCAACACATCCAACCCATGGGATGCTGCCCATGGTCACTGTGCCCATGGGGAAGAGGGGGGAGCCCAAGGGGGCTCTGGGTGCCCCCAGCTCAGCGGGATTTCATCTCTCCAAGCGGAAATCTCGGGCTTTGTGCAAGTGCAGCTCGTGCTCGGGGCTGGCTGAGGAGCGTCGTGGGGTTGTGAATGTATTTCGTGCTTTCTGGTGGCTCCAACTGCTCCTTGTGCGTCGGGGCGTGGGCTGCGGCATCGTCCTGTTTTCACCAGTAATAAGAATTTAGGAGCAGTGGCACTAAGAAAGCCTGGTTCTCTGCGGATGCCTGTCTTGGGATTGGGTTATCTGGAGCCTGAGGGCTGTGCATTCCTCTTGAGATGCTGCCGCTGACCGAGGTGTTCACGATGGTACTCTGCGTGTGGATTCTCTGCTGTCTCCTATTGCGGCTGTGCTCTGTAGCCCATCTCTTGGCAGGGACACTAGCGACCTTTCTTTCCTTCCCCCAGGAGCCCCGTTTCCTTAGAGATCCAGGGCTATGGCAGCTAGAAATGCTTGTCCCTTCCATGTGGCACCCAGGAGGTTCAGCTGAACTGACCACCGAAGCGTAGCTGATGCTCCAGCATGGCACGTTAAAACCTCAGTTGCTGGGAGACCTACGTGTCTCTCTCTGGATGTCACTGTCATTAGCCACTTTGTGATGTCCCCTCCCTCCACCCCTCTGCCGGAGCTCCCTCTTTGGGACAGGCTGACATGCAGCATCTGTCCTGCATCCCACCGTTTCCTCCCCCCCAAATCCTTCATTTGAAGCAAATACTTGATATTTCTAATATTTCCAATTTCTGTGTGAAGGGGAGAACGAGATGGACCATGTTCCTTGTTCCACCTGCTGTTGGGCCTCAGTTTTGTGTGTTGGCGGAAAGTCGGACCATGAAGTTCCTGAAGTCAAATGTGGTTTTTCTTTTTTTCTCGTGGCTGAATAATTGAGATGCTGCCAGACAAGGGGAGAGCTGCAGAAAATGAGAGTTTATCTTTAGCTCTGCAGCTCTCACTTTAGAAACTGATGACCCCAATTCCATCCCGAAGAGTGACTTCTTCCCTAATTAATAAATCCATTAATTAATTGTGTGCGTGCTGCAGCCCATTAGAGATGTACGCGCTGGCCTCCTGATCCAGTTTGGTGGATTGTCTCTGTGGCCTTGGAAGGGGAGGAGGGAGGAGGGATTGTGACCAAGAGGCAAATAGGGGACAGGGGTGGAAATATAATTTGATTTTATGGTACCGAGGGGAAGGGTATCAGCCCCCCCACCTGCTGGTGGGTTGATCCAGCTTGGAGATGGGCCTGGGGACAGGGAGCCGAGCCCTTGGGGTTGTGGTGCCCACCGACATGGGGGAGAACATGGAGGGGGTTCACGGGGTTCGACTCGGACCAGCCCGGGCGGTGGAGGAGCCTCTTGCGTCGATGCCCTGCGTGGCTCGATGGCAAGAGCAGAGCCATTTCGTTGGGGTCCCCGGGCTGCGTCGTCCTCTCCCGCTGCCTGGCGGGCGGCGAGTTTGGCAGGGCTCAGCCGGGCTTTTGTGCTGCAGGTGGAGCTGAATGTTAAAAACGTTTGGTGATCCGTATTATTATTTATGACCAGATTAAGCAAACAGTGCACTCCCAGCCTGCGAGTCCTTTAGGAGGTACTTGCTTAACTAGATAACCTCAGCGGAGCGTGCCGAACGCGCTATTCATCTCCCTCCATATGTTGGCACCGGAGCTGCTCCCCTCAGTTAATTTTTCTTGCTGTCTGCAGAGACTTCAAATAAAAATGCAGGCATAATTGTTGTGTGCGCCGGTCCCATAGCTACTGTTTTCTCTGCTGAATGGAAAGTTAACTGTTGGCAAAAGAAGCACCATCTTTAAATGCAGAAGGTTTTGCTTGCCTATGGATCTGGGGGATGGAGCAGCCCGTCTTCTCCCCTATTTTCCCTTCCTATTTTTGCTGGTTGGAGAAAAACGGTGTGTTTGGGTTCCCAGCGGTGGCTGCCTGTCCCGGGGGATGGCCCTGATGCTGTTCCCTTCCTCCCTAGGGCGCTGGCGCAATCACGGTGCTGTACGTCCCCGGCTGCGGGAATTCCCACGTCTTGAATTTCAGGGTATTATCCCGGGAGCTGCCAACACGACATGGCAAATTGAAAATGCGGGGCCATTGTTTGCCGGGAGGGAGGGCCATGGCGAGCTGCAGCCTCCTGCTCCTACAACAGCCTGCCTTGAAACCAAATTAATTTAGGGTTCAAAAGCGAGGGTGTGTGCTCCCCCCTTGCCAGCCCCCGAGACAGAAACCACACCGCGGCTCGCCTGCTGTATTGCTGGTGTAGCAGATTCCCTCTTGGACTGGAAAAGGCATATTAGAGGCGTCCATTCCCCCTCCCAAAAAAAAAGCCCAGTTTCTCAGAACGTTTTGTACCATCCTGCTCCTTTTACCGAAAGATGTAATTCCCCAACTTGGGAGATAATAAGCAGGTATTGACTTCTGCTGGGGTCATTATCAAGATTTATTCAGTCAATATGGCTTCTCGGGTCAATAAATCTCGAGGTTGATAAAGGAGGAATATATACTTGCGGACTTTATTAAAAAGTTTTCCCCTTTCGTAACACTTTCTCATGTGTGTTGCGTTAGGATCTATGACTGAGTTTTCTTTGATTTCCTTTTTTTTTTTTCCCGTGGTGCATCTTTCCTGCAGCTTTTGGTGTGTCTTGCCGAGCCAGCAAAACCTGGGAAGCAGGATTCGGCCCTGTGATGGGTCCGGCTCGCTGGAGATCACTGTCTTGCTAAAAATCTCCCTCTTCTGGCTCGGCTTTTTTGATGGGGTGGGGGGGGCTTGGGGAGAGTGGGGCCTGCGGGTGCCTCACCCCATCATCTCGGGGCTTGGTGGGTGGGGAGGATGGGGCTGAGCACGGGGCTTCTCTGCTGGAGGCTTAAAACTCAGATTCCTGTTCCCAGCCCACTGGAAAATAACGGGATTGTGTCCCCTTCCCCATCACAGGCTGGGAAATCTCTATAATTCAGGATGGAGCGAAACAGCTACGATGCTCCGTGCTGGGCTGGGCTCTGTCACAGGACTCGCTTGTTGCCTTGAGCCATGGCTTTGTGCCTCAGTTTCCCTGCTCTTGGGGCACAGGGGCTGGAGTATTCTTCCGAACCAGCATCCTGGGGCGAATTACCCCCAAAAGGGGCCTGGCAGCATCGTGACGGTCGTGTCCGTGCCCTGGGTGTGCGGCTGCGTGCTTGTCCATCGTCTCCGGCAGCGAAGGGCCCTCGGAAGGGCTGCGTGTGCCACTTCCATTGCCCATGCAGAGGATTTCGGGGGGGTGGGCATCTCTGCAAAGAGGTCCAGGCTCTGTGAGTGCAGTGAAGATCTAGCTCTTGAAGCCAGCAAGCCGCCAGCCACAGGGGGTCATCAGCAAAAATCTAACCAAAAGGCTTAGATAGCCTGGAAAGCTGAAGTGCTCGTTATTTACCGCAGCGCTTGTTAATGAGCAGGGGCGCAGCAGCATCCGCCCCTTCCCAGCCATCCCCAGCCAGCGCCGGTGGATCCCGGCTCGGCTTTGGGGTGATGGGGAGCCCTGGATGAGGGGGGCAATAACTCCTCGCCCCCAGCTCGCAGGCAGGAACCCCGGCGGAAGGGCAGCGTGCGATGGTGGGCTCCTTCCACTTCATCCGTATATTTGATATGATTTCTTTTGGCCGTGCCTGCCGAAGAGCTGCTTTGCAGTATTCCCACCCTTGGTGGTTTTTCTCTTAAGTTGAGCTTCCCGATTTCGCGCAGCTGAACACGCTGAAACCTCCTTCCAAAATGGTTTCAGTGCCTTTTTTTTTTTTTTTTTTTTTAATACGGCCTTGCTGTGTAATTATTTTTTTGACTACTTTGGTGTAGCACTTAATGATTTCCCCAAAGCTGTAACAGGACCCCAGAGTATTGATTTAGCTGCAGTTTAAGCGACTCGCCACTAACGCGTGGCCGTTTTAATATTAATTGCTTGGCGTGTGCATGCTAGCGAGTTCTTCTGCAACACGGATTTCTAAAAAAGTAAATAACCAATTTGAACCCCATGTAAATATTCCTCTGGTGGGAGCTGTGCCGTGCGTCAGCCGCTCCGAGCACGCTGCCGTTGCCTTTGGTAACGCTCCTGCAGTTTTACACCAAAGTCAGGACCTCGGGCATCCTTTGTTTTCTTCCGTCGGGATAACATAATAAAGTATTACCTGGCGCTGGCAGCGGGTCTTGTAATGTGCGGTGTAAGCACAGCCGCTCATCGGCGCCGGAGCCGCTGTGTTATTGCTTAGCCTGGCTGCAGAGGACATTTATTCTTTATTAATCACGCCGACGGGGAGAGCTGCCTTCGTCTGCGGCTCTCGGAGAGCTTTGCAAACATTGCTTCATCCCCAGGAGCTGGGTAATTATTACCCCTCTCGTCCCCCGGTTTCTTGGCGGAGGGGGGAGCGGTGGGGTCCGGCAGCGCAGCGGGGAGCGATGAGCAATCCCCTTGCGGGAGCGATGCTGCTAAAAGCCCCCCGTGACGCCCGCATGGGATGCAGGAGTGTGCGGTGGCTGGGAGGGGGTGATGGGGAAGATGGTACCCCCCAGGAGGAAGGCTCTTGGCAACTGCTGCCCATACCCTCCAGGACGGCGGCTCGCCACCCTCCCTGCTGGGACAGAGCATCACACTGGGTCCCGTGGGGTACCCTCAGTGGCACCTTTTGGCCCTGAATCCAGCACTCAATGTGCTGGTGGAGGCTCCTCCAGGAGGTCTCTCCCCTGCTGAGCGTTTGCTGATGCCACATTCGTTGTGGGGGGAGCGGGATGCCCTGGCTGTGCTGCTCCCCTTCCCTTCCTCCGGCACTGGTGATGGGCTGTGCTCCGTTGCTCCCAACCCCCTCCCGACTCCCCCAAACCTCAGCCCTGGCAGAGGCGAGGGCTCTCTGGGGCTGGTGGGTGCCTGGGGCTAGTGGGACCCAGCCCAGGGCATGGCAGTGGCCATCCAGGGCCAGCAGCTTCGCCCGCTCTCTTCTCCGCTCGGCGCACGCCGCAGAGGTAGCGGCGTCTCCTGCCACTGCGCTTTTCTTTCAAATAAAAGCAGCTAATTAACATTATTCTTTAATTATTGCCTTTATCAACAAGGGGTCTGGTTTATACCAGCAGGATAGTCGCTTTCCCTTCCACTACCCAAGCGAATGCTTCAATTCCTGTTGCTTTTGAAATGAATTTGATGTCATCTGCCCATTGTCACTTAATGGGGACACTTGGGTAATGATTGCGCGCTCCAGCCCTGTTAGCAGCACTGCGAGCGTGTAATTTAGCCCCTTAGGCAACGGTACTTTTGAAATCTCCGGATAGTTTTGAACTCTCTGTTCTTAATTAAATATGCAATTTTTCACGGTAACCAGGTTAATTCTTTTGTGTTGTGTTGTAATACTGTTAGGAATTTTCATAGTTCTTATTAAACATTATTCAGGCATTGTGAATTCCATAATTAAAAAAAATGAAAAGAACAAAGCTTGATTCACTTCTTTCTTTTCCCTGGTTAATTTATCAAATGAATTTTGCAAATTTTTCCTTTTCTCCCCAGACGGCGTGCCAAGTGTTTTAAAGGGGAAGGATTTAATTGCTCTGTAGGGATTGGTTGGTTATGAAGGATTTGGCTGTTTGATTAGTAAACCCTATTGGGAATGGTTTAATGCTCCATGATCTTAAAAATTGTCTGATTGTTAGGCTCTCCAAGGATGTTTTCTCTCTTCCTTATGTATGGCAACAGCTTCACACAAGTGTGATTATTAGATAGTGAGGAGGGAGCCGGGGGTAGAGAGCCGGTGCTGGGTGAGCCGGCCTGTCCCGGTACCGCCGACGGAGCCACTGCGGTCCCCGGAGCAGTGATGATGATGGTGAGACAAACCAGCGGCTGTTCACGTGCATCCCTGCAGATTGCAGGAACGGATCGCAGGCTGTGCCGGGATGGTTGGATCCTGGGCTCAGTTTCTCTTCCAAGACTCGTTTCCCAGTATCTATCTTGCAATATAATGAAATGATACAGAAGATGTGATTTATCAAGAGGCAAAACCCTGCTGTGTTCTCTGAGCCTGAATCAGGCTGGTACCCCTCCGGGCAGCATCCCTGTCGGGATGCTGGAGGGCAGGGGGAGGTCTGGCCGGGGGTACCGTGCAGCCCTGGGGCCGGGTGGGCAGCTCCGTGTGCGAGGAGGGATGTGGGGCTGCATCCTGCCAGGGCTTTAATCCAGGTACTCTGGAGCAGGAGGGCTCGGAGAGCCCCAATCTGGGAGTTACATGGGTGATGAACCTGCTCAAACTCCAGAGCCTGGGGGTGTCCAGCCCAAAGCCTTTAACTGGGGAGGCTTTAAAGGGAGAAACACCACAAAAATGCACTGTTTATGTGTTTTTGCTGGTGGGGATGGTACCTAGTTCCTGAGGTTTTCTATTTCTCCCACCCCCGCATAAGAGAGGGCTCTGCCCTGCCCTCATGCCCCCAGCCCCAAGGCCTTTGACTGCGTTTTGGATCCAAAATCAATGGAGGTGACGTCCGTATGCTGGCATCGGGGACACGGGGACAGGCTGCGTCTCCAGCCGCTCCGGCTCTCCCAAATTCCTGCTGGGGAGGAGCCCTGGCTTCGCTTCCAGGGTGGCCAGGGAGCATCCCTGTGGGCACTGCTGCTGCCAGCGGCTCTTCGGGTTATTGTTAAAGTGCTTTTGGCCTTAATACAAGGGGGAAAAAGTCAGTATGTAGTGTTTCTAGCCACACTGTGGCAGCCCGGGTCCCCTGGGTTTCGCTGAGGTTGTGGGGTGAAGGATGACGATGGGCTCGTTATTATACAATGGAAAAGCTCAAATGATGCTGGCACCCAGTGGGTTTTTGAGGGGGGCAGGAGGAGATTTGCCTTCCGCCTGACACGTGGAGCATCCCTAGGGATGCCGCTTGCTGGGAGATGGCAGCCCAGCCGGGATTGATTGCGGCCGGTCTGAGGGCGCTCCCCAGGGCTTATTTGGGCTTTAAGGGGAGGTCAGAGAGTTATTAAACTTATAAATATATTACGATTTAAGAGAAGAGCCGTCGTTATCTTTGAGCTTGGTTTATGTGGCGCCAGTCTTTCCCTCTTCTGGTTCAAGCCTTTACGCCGGGTGGATCAACTGGGCTGGTGCTGCCTGCGGCCAGCGCGGCACCCGGGCAGCTTGGGGCAGAAAATCAGTTCATCAGTGATGGTGCGGGGGTTCTTTGCCCCGAAAAGCATCAAAACCTGCTCTTAAAACTGCTACTTCTTCCCTCCCCTGTCCCCAAAACTTGCAGAAAGACTTTGATTTGAGGTTTGGGGAACCACGTGGTGCTGCTGTGGCGGCGATCCCCGCTCGCTCCGGGTGCTGGCAGCGGGGCAGGATCAGAGGCTGGGGCTTCTCTGTGTCCTGGGTGCTTCTGGGTGAACAGGGACTTTTGGGGGAGGTGCAGGTCAGTGGTGTGCAGGCGCCTGGACTCGGCGCTGGGGACCCAGCAGAGCCCGGTCCGTGCCAGCTGGGTGTCCCTGGGCACGGTGTGACAGTGGAAAAACATCACCAACCCGTAAAGCATGATCCAAGAGGGTAACATCCAGCAGTGGCATCATCCCAGAGCGGTGTCTCCATCATTGTGTTGAACAGTGTGGGCAAGGAATGCAAGCGGGGCTTAAAAATAATGATTAAAAATAAAAAAAATTCCAATTTCTGTCCCAGTTTCCCTGTTCCTCCTTGGCTTTTTGCAGCAGAGGTGGCAATGCCAGGCTACAACTAAAGCAGGGATGCCGAATGGTTTGCTTTTCGTCTCTCGCCTCTATGAATTTTGCTTAACGGTGGCAACCCAAGGCGGGGACCGTCTGTGCCCACACCTCTGCCGGGGCTCCAGTGCAGCGCCGGTGTGGGGCTGCTCCCTGCGGCGCCGTGCTGAATCCAGAAAGTCACTTTAAAAACAAAAAAAAAAAAAGGAAAAAGGACTAGACATTTGCAAGGCGAAGGCGGTAATGTATTCCCAGGCATGACACAGAGTGGCAGCGTGTCGTGAACCGCGTCCCCAGGGACCCCCGGGTCTGTGATATTGGCTTTAACCCCCACCGGCTCCGGTCGGGGCGTAAATTCATCAGGCTTACGGGTATGGCTCTCGGACTACTGAATAATTTACAGTTGCAGAGCCCAGCCAGGTTCAGGTCATCGGGGTTCATGGGTTAATAACAGGTTTGGTTTTTGTTGTCAGCAGCTGCCTTGATAACATATGAAAGAATCCTATTCTGTTGATTAGATTTTGAAATGGATCAATTTTTAATCAGCAGAACATCTGACTCACTCAATAAAGAGTAGTGTGGTGGAGACAGGACGAGGGTCTCGTTATTTACAGGATTGTTTGTTTTTACTAATACGCAAATCCTCGCCGGGCCTGGAGCCTGCCCCCCCCCTCCACCTTCCCTGGCCCCGGCTCCCCCGAAATAAATGGTCGGGATTATCTGCAGCCTCGCACCAGGTATTTGATTCATCTACTGATTCGGTAGGAAATCCATGATGCTGTTTAAGAGATCTGAGGGCACGCTGGAGCTTTGATTTAGCTATCCATTGTTATCAATGGAAAAACACTTACCCATCACCAAACTGTTTGTATAAAAGCACTTTTTTTTTGGGGGGGGGACTTAGCTCACCCCTTCCCGAGCATCCCTGCGGGGTGTCCTCTCCCCAGGGGTCACCAAGAGGCACCTTCAAGATGAGCTTGTGGGTGCTGGGGGAGCAGGAGACAAACCTCAGCAGGATGCAGAAAGGTCCTGGACAAATTCCTGAGTGGGAGCAAAGTTTCATGGGGATTAACTTTGATTTCATCATTGATACCAGAAGAGCTGGATTCCCATTAAAATTTAAATACTGTGTGGGGACCTGGGCAGATGCTTCCCCTCCCTCGTTTTTTCTTTTTGTTTACTTGGGGCACAAAAAGCATCCCAAACTTGACATATTGCATTGCACTGTCATAACCACACACTTCATTTTTTGGTAAAGATGTGCATAAAATATGGGTTTTTTACAAAGTAGAATCTGCTAGGTGAAAATTTTGACTTGAAGCAAGCCTTAAAAACCGCTATAACAGGACTCCCTGTAAATTAATCTCTCTTTTTTAATAAGAGAAAAGGTAAATCTTGTAAATAGAACTTTTTGCAACGCGTGGCAGTAGAGTAGAGCCGACTGCGGCGGGGGCTGGGGGCTGGCTGGGGACGGCCTGTTGCTGGCAAATATTGATATAGAGAAGAACTCGGTCACAACGGTAATTTGCATGGTTTTTTGCCCTGGGTGCTTTGGGATTTTACTTTTAAAACTTGGGCCTTCTGGCAGTCTCCTTAGCCTAAATAAATATTTTCCCTTTTGCCGTGGATCAATTAAGATCCCGGCTTTGTGGGGGCTTGCTCCGGGCAGGGTTGTGTGGTTTGTTTTTTTTTCTTGAAGGAGTTGCACCTGATTTAAAAATACGTGTATATATGGATTTATATAGAGAGATGTTGTTTATTATGAATTTATATATGTAAATATATAGGGGTTTTGGTTGATTTGATGAGGTGGTGGTTTAAGCACCAGCAAAAGCGTGTTGAAGCCTTTGGCCGGCGACGGGGATGAGCTCCCTGGTCCTGCTGGGTGCCGTAGCCCGTGTAGACACCCGCATTCCCTGTATTCCCTGACCTTCACCGGCATCCAGCCATGCTCCGAGGTCTCCTTCGGGGCTTTGCAGTGCCCAGTGTTATTACAGCACCGTGAGCCCAAGGGCTCATTTCTATAACCGGGAAATAACTCCGCAGGTAATAGGTGTTCGCTAATAGCCACAGCGACGGCTCATGGGCTCTCGCGCCTGTCAGCGGGCGCGGGCGATGTGTCGCTTTCCGCTAAAAACATGGGCGACACCAGAAGGTTAAATATGCGTATTATATCATCCCTGGCGGTTTTATTTTCAGGAGAGCAATGGGTGTCAGGGGTTCACGACTTCAAAATTAAGTTTGTTTTAGTGATGGAAAACGTGCTCCTCTGTCGAGCACCTGCTGGTTATTTTCCGAGACGAGGTAAAAGGAAAAACATTTTTGCAAAGAGGAGAGGGGCAGCGGACCTGGTTTTTGTTTAATAGCAGGTGCTTAGGGAGCATCGATGGAGGTGATCGGTCTTCAGCCCCCCCGGTGTTGGGCAATGGCGAGCTGCCCAGATTTTGTGCTTGAGAAAGGCAGCGGCTCCTCTGGTAACTTATTAACTCTCAAAATTGCCCCTGTGTTTAGCAACTGAGTAAATGAATCGCTGACGGGTCCCTGGGTTTTAGTGTCGTTGTTCCGGACAGGATTGACCCAAAACCGTGCCGGCACCAGTTCTGCTGGGCCTGCGGTGAGAGCGGGTGAGGAAAACGGGAGGAAATAGCGTTCGCAAGGGCTGAAAATGGTGCTTTGCTGCGTCCTTTGTGGGAGGGGGTTACTCCTTTGCAGTTGGGTGTTTGTTTTCGGGTCTGTGAATTTGTCCTGGCGACACTCCCAAGGCTGGTGGGTACAGCCTTGTGCTGCTCAAAGGCTGCGCTGATTTGATCCCGAGTTACGGAGACCAGCATATATTCCTGTCCTCTTTCCTCCCTCATTTTTAAGCCATTTATCTGGGTAGGAAGCTCCTACAATTTTGGGCACCATGGGGTATTTGGCTTTGTTAAGGGTTAGCCGCAGGGGACATGCAGATTGCCTTTTGGCGAAAGTCCTCTTCTCCTTACCCATCCCTTGCTCTGTTATTGAAGAACCCCCCTTCCTACCCGAGTCTGGAAGGGTTTCTACATTTTGGTCTTTTTTTTTTTTTATAAAGGCTAATAATTAAACAAGAACAGAACCCAGCGTCAATTTAAATAAAGAGCAGATGGAGCATCCTGCGTCTTAGCATGGTCATGGCTCCGACAGTGCCAGCGAGTCCCGGGGATCGGGGTTTGGATGTGCCCCCCAAGGACCGCGTTATTGGGCTGGCAGCGGGCAGCAGCCCCGTGGGACGCCGGATGCGCCGGCTCTGCCACTCAGAATGCCAAGGGCGTCGTTAGGTAGAGGTGAGCCGAGACGTTTTTCCTGCCCTCCCTTCCCATCCCGCGGCTGAATCCTTGTGAGCTGCTTCAAAAAGCACTTTTTGGGCCCTGATGGATCGTAACTCCTTCCCACGGTCTGAGTTGGCAAAATCCGGCACGCTGGGGCTGGTCCGGGTGCCAGGCGGCTCTCCCTCCTTCCCACCCCTGCGAGGAGCTGCGGCTTTTATGGTTATAACCGGCGCGGGGGTTTTTTTGGTGACGAATACTTTATAATGGATAAATCCCAGTCTGCTACTTTAAAAAGCTATAAAAGAAAATAGCGCAAGCGCTGGCTGCTGAGCTCGCCCGAAGCGGGTTGCTGCCTCCTTACCATTGCCGATGCAGAGCCGCGCCGATGCAGTCGGGGCTGCAGAGGGTCTGGATCAATCACCACCAAAATCCTCGTTTTCCCCCATTTTGTCTCTATTTAGCAACTGTGTTGTCTGCCTCCCACACTGATGTCTCATTGAAATGCCCTATTTTTATATTTTCCTTAAGCAGCTTGATAATTTAGCTCTGGATAAAGCAACCTTAGAGGTTTTTATTTCTCAGAGGCCAAACATTGATGTTGTGTGAAATGGGAGCTTTGAGGAGGCTTTGTATGGAACTTAGCTTCCTGAAAAATTTATTTACTGCGACTGTGATCTGCAGGAGCGAATTGATGTTTATCTATAGTAGTTCTTGCCAGGGAAAAAAAAAAAAAATGCATAACTGCACTTTCTTGGGAAGCCTTGAAAGGCCTTTTAAATAAGTGTCTAATAGTAGGCTCTCAATAGCAAACAGCCAGCTTGATAGACAGTATACAGTATATTATTAACTATAAGCAGCCTTAATCTTTTTCTCATGTTTTAGGGAATGCTTTATAACCTTGTGGCCAAAGAATTCATGATCGCCAGGTATTTGAAGCTAAGCAAAATGATACCGGCTGTTACTGCTGGGAGATCGATACTGCCGGGAAGCGCGCGGGGCCGCGAGCTCCCGCTTCCAGCCCATGTCCTGGCGTCCTCCCCTCCCAGGCGGTCCTGGCTGCAGAGCTGGGATTTAGGTGACGTCTGATCCCTGGAGAAGGATGCTTGGGGTCAGGGGGGGTTATTTATTTGTTCTCTTTGGCAATTGCCGTGCGGGAGGCGAGGGTCCCGGCGGCGCGCCGGAGTCGTGCGCGGGTTCCAGCTCGGCGATGCAGTCGCGTTGGAGGGCAGGATTTGGCACTGGTTGGAGGGAGCCAGCTCACCTGCCTCTCTCCTCTGTTGGGCCTGGCAAAAAAAATAACAGCAGGAGTTTTCTGGCCGGCAGCATTTGCCCCAAGACGATGGCACTGAAGTCCCTGGCGAGCCTCCGATCACCGTCTTCGCTTGCAGTCAAGGGCCTTTGCTTTCGCCAGGGCGATCTCAGCCGCGCGCTTTAGTGCCCTCATTTGCAGTTGTGTTTTTCTGCTTTTTCTGCCCGCGCTATATTGGATCCTGGGAGCCCTGGCCAGGAGTCAGGGAATCGATAGATGGTTAAGGTGATAAGTGGCTTTGCTAAAAACCAATTTTGCAAGAGGAGTTTGCAAAGAGGTTAGCGGAGAAGATCTGCATCCCTGCCCCAGATGGCTCGCTCCGGCCAGGAGCTCGCCTCCGACCTGAATTAACCCAGGAAGCATCCTCAGTGCAGGTCACGGACGCTCCTCTGCGTCTGTAAATCCGTGTGGATCCCACGGGAGGGTGAGCCTGAGGAATAAGTCTCCTTCCTCCAGAGAGAGCGTTTAGGGAAAATCAGAGGGGTGAATGTGCCTGAAGGCAATATAAAATTAAATAAGCGTAATTTGCTCAGCTGATAACTTCTATCCAGTCTTGGAGCCGGCGGCTCTGCCGGCATTACGGTGGCAGTATTTACATAGGGATGAAGTGTTCCCGCACGGCTCCTCCAGTGCGGCCAGGTCTAAGCAGACTTTTCTCTAATCCCCACCGCGGCTGGCTGCTGCTTCCAACTCTATTTTCCCTTGAACAAACATATTCGTTGCGCCCACCGTTGAGAAGATCCCGTAGCCCATTTAGGATGTGCTTGCCGGTGTTGGCATGGCTCGGTGGTGCGGGTGGGACGATGCTGTGCAGGGACACCCTCCTGCCTCCTGGCACCAAGCCCTGAGTGCCCCCTGGTCTCCTCTCACCACGTAGCCCCCGACCGCGTGTTGCTGCAAGAGATGGATTTGGGAGGAAGGGGCAGAAATAGGGAGTAGCATATCTCAGGAGCGTTTCACCAGAGCAGTTTCAACCACCAGCAGCAACTCTGTGGTCTTTTCAGAAGTGACAATGATGGTGCCTAAGATCTTCCTTTCTAACTACTTTTTGCAACTAATTTCTGTCCATTCTAAGAGCAAAAGTGCTCTGCGCATGTGATGAGTCCCTTCAGACACGATCCAATTTGCTGCCATCCCCTTTGCTATATCCGAGGGGTGCCAGCTCCCTCCTGGAGTTTGCTGCCATGGTCCTGGTTTCACAGGTGGCTCCTTGTCTTTGTGGAAGGTCCCTGAGCCCTGTCTGCTCCTCAGGGCTGAAGAGTTGGGGTGGTTTTGGAGGCACCCCATCTAGAAGTTGGCTTGGGCTGCAGATCATTGGGCTTGTCATTTACTTGAGGGCATTGTGACATTTCCCTGGTCCATTCCATCCCTCGTGCACCCTCATCCTCACCATGCTGGGGCTGCCAGGTGACGAAGACGTGGGCTGTCCCACCTATGCTTTTTATTTGATGTGGGCAGGGAGATGGCATTTTTTTAGGCTTTCTGGCATTTCTCAGGCTTGACTCATCTTTTCCCCACCTGCAAAGCCAGGGATGTCCCCCGAACTCCTGCCTCAAAGCTGGGGCACTGAAGCTGATGGTGGGATGAGCTGGTGGCAACATCACCCTCCCCTTGGGCAGCGGTTCTTTATTTTCCCCATTTTCCCGTTTATCAAGTGAGATTTCCCCTTGGCCAGTGACTCCAGAAGGAGCATCATGGGATGCTCATGTGTTGCTGTTAGGCTCTGCTTTCGTGCCGTTTTTTATTATTACATCCCGTCATTAACGCATCCACAGTTCGAATGCTGTGGCTGAAACCACCTTATTTCATCTTTTTTTAATCATAGTGGGGAGGCTGTATGTGGATGCTGATTGATGGAAACATCTTATCTCCTCTAGTCAAAGTGTCTCCGCTTTGCGTGGTAATGAAATAGTTTGACACTTTGACACGAGTGTCAAACACTTTTCTAACGAAGCAAACAGTGGAGACTTTGATCTAGGTAAAAACTGGTTTCCTTACAACAAACAGACCCCCCCTTTCATCCGGAGCAGAAGATAAGGCGTTTCAATGGGTGCTAGCTAGCAGCTGCTCTTAATGATTTAAAAAAAAAAGATCAGGAAAAAAAATATAATAAGAGAATAGTTAAGCTATTATGTCATATTATCAACTCGCCCCAGTGCTGTGGAGTGAAATAAGGTAGGCGTAATACCAACAGCAGGAGCGATAAACATGAGAGAATCCTCCTAAAATAAAACAACAGAAATATTCTCTTTTGGGAGATGTTCAGATTTGTTTTTCCCAGTATTTCAAGTGAGAACATTTTCAGCAATGCCTTTTTCTGGAGAAAATGCAACTTGTTTTTCATAAAAGTGCCATTTTCCGTGGAAAAAATCCCCCATTTCTACTGTTAGCTTTCTTTTTAATCTTCCCCCCCAGATTTTCTCCCGGCCAAGCCTGGAGATATTTTAAGTCCTGGTGGGAGGGTTGGAGGGAGGAATCCTGAATGTACCCTCAAGCTGACAAAATTCTACTCGATCACGAGCTTTTTTTTTTTTTTTCAGTAGACAATTTTGAGTAGAAATGGGTAAAATTCTTCCCTGCTGTAACGAAGTTCGCGTTAGGCTGTCCTGTGCCTGGGTTTGGCCCGAGTATATCTAATTAAACGCAGCGGCACCGTTTTCTATATTGAGTGCTGGGTTTGTGCACAAGTGCCCTGTGAGGAGCTGAAGAGAATTTACGTGACATATGGAAATCGTTAGGTTACAGCAAATCCTGGGGTTTATGTGAAGGTTTTCTCTCCGCTCTGCGGACACGAGCGGCATCAGCCCAGGTGCTGCGGTGTCTTCTTGCTTTGGGAGTTTTGCTTTTCCCCTTGAACATCTTGGCCTTAGATGGTCACTGTAGCTCCCTTCCAATTGAACTAGCCCATGTCCTAGCCCGATGCTGGGTGCTGGTGGCCCCAGCACTGATTTTGTCCCCCCCGAGATGACTCTGCCCAAAGCCATTAGGTGAAGAAGCACGGAGGTGGTCCCACATGGGCAGAAGCACTTAATTTAGTGCCTCTTTAATTAGCACAGCAATTCCTGCTCCTTGCCCTCCTCCCTGCCCTCTCCATGCCAGGGCTGGAACGCAGTGAAATCCTCCCTGGGAGATGCTGTATTCGGAAATGACAGGGGATTTGGGGCTTAATTTTAGCCAGAACATGTGGCTCGTTTTTAGATGCTTCTCAAGTCAAGTCGCGGTGGCTTTGTTATATTTGACGAAAGGAAAAAAAAAAAATACCCAAAAAACTAGAGAGGTTTAGATGGTATCTCTCAACAGACGGAGTTACGGAATTTAATACAAGGAAGCTTTTGCAAGTTGCCCGGTCTGCATCTGAGCGCGCAGAGCCCGCGTTTGAGATTAAAACTCACATTTCATTTTTATACACTGTGCTTAATCCAATAATGATTCCGTGTTACAAACGGCAATAATATCTTTCAGCATAGTTAATCAGAAGAGACTTAATGCTGTCACTATTTATTAACCTTTGTTGAAAAGCAAGAAGTTTTCTTACTAATCTGCGATTGTTGCTCTTGTCAGGCTCTATCAAGTGCAAACCAGATTTGGCATTCGTTACAGGGGGAGGATGCTGCCGTGTTCCCTGCCGTCTGCTGCATCCGATCCCGTGCCGGGACGTGGTCCCATACGGTGCTGGGGGAGCCAGGCTGGTCCCCCATCTCCCGTCCCCATACCTGCAGCTCCCAGGTTACAGCATCGCCTGCCCCTCCAGCCACACGGACCCTGGTGCTGGGGTAAAGAGGCAGCTTTACCCTTCTCGGGGTTATTTTTTGGCTGCCTGACCCGTGTTCCTGCATCCAGACCCCCGGGTGCTGTTTGTGTCTCTGGCATGGGGAGATGCTCTCCTGGCCCGCTGGCACCGGGGCAGCACCATCGCTCTCTGATAGTTTGAAGGAGGTTAAGTGACTTCCAGCACCTTCTCCAAAAGCTTGGGGATCCCCCCACCTGCATCCCTACCTGGGGGAAGGGGGTGTCCCTGGGAGGACCGAGGGGTGAAGAGGGTTTTGCGAGGATGTGGTGGCAGGGGCTGAGCCAAGATATGTGGAGGTGGCTTGTCCCTCGCATCCAGAAAGGCATCCCTTGCACCCGAGCATCGCCCCGGTCCCCGGCGGAGGCAGGCAGGAGGCTGCAGCCTGTGCTGCCCTTGAAATCACATCCCCGCGCTGGCATTCCCAGGAAAGGGGCTCGCGTGGCTTTGCGATGCCGGTAGCCGAAATGTGGGGTTTGGAGCTGGGAGCAGTGGAGGGCGCATGTTTTTTGAAGCTCCGTGGTGATAAAAGGTCAGTACATGGAGGAATTTAAGCCTTCAATATTTTCCCGTTTGTCTCCTGTTGCAGGGAGGCCGGTGCTGGAATTGGCTTGTAGGAGCACCTGGAATTAATGAGCCAGCTTGGTGCCGTGCAGAAATCGATGCTTCCTGCATTAATTGCGCTGTGTTCGAGCTTCAGCTTTTTATTCTGAGTTATGTAGTTACAGGGAGAGATGTCTCTCTTCGGCACAGCCTTTCGGTCCCATGGGAAAGGGTCCTTCTCCCTGTGCCTGTCCTGCCTGGGTGTGGATGGCACATCCCGCATCACTGCTGGCCGTGGGATGGGGATGCCCAGCGCTGGCTGGAGTGGGAACGTCAAAAACCACGAAGAAAATAAATCCCGAGTCTTTGCTACCTTCCTTTATAATTGGCCAAAGGAAGAGCCCCCCACTGACAGTCGGGCTGGGTGGAAAAGGCCCTGGCACCCACCTCTGCCGGGTCCAGCCCTGGTTAGCGGTGGGAGATGGACGGGCAGGAGGGGGGAGGTCTCTACAGAAGGCTGGTATCTCCTTGCAAGTGGGTTTGCAGCAGCTTTTGCATTTAATTCCAAATTATTTTGCACTTAATTGCTGATTATTTTTATTTTTACGCAATTATTTGTGATTTCCGTAACTAAGCATCCACGCGGATAGGGAGCAGAAGTCCCCCAGACCCTCGGGGCTCCAGGAGCTGTTTTGGAAGAGCAGGCGCTGCTGTTATTTCTTATTTTTAGGGTGGACGAGCATTGAGCACTATTCCGATCTCAGCTTGGGCACTCGAACAGGTGCAGTTATTTTACATACAGCCGTGAAGAATCCCGCTTCGCTAATATTGTTAAAGCCTAAACATGGTATTTATATTTTTAGCAAATTGTTCTTTATGGTATTGATTTACATGTAATGTAGTCCTTGCATGAATAACTACCATAAATCTGGAAGCATTTATTATCTGAAATAGCTGTGAACTCGGTCAAATCCTTTATTTGTTAGACACAGTTATGGAGCTTAAATTGCAAGGTAGAGAGTAAAACGTAAACTGTGTTTTCTGTGACCAGCTCCGAGTTTCTGCTGGCCAGCCCACTGCTCTGTCGTAAGAGGTAAGGGTTAGGATAGTTTGGTGAAACGAAAAAGTAGGGAATAAATTACAATAAATGGGATCTTTGATCTGGCCTGTTGATATTGGGGACGGTGCCTGCCTCTGCCTTCCCTGCCTAGCCAGAGAAATTAACCTTTGAACTCAATGGCTCCAAGCTTTTTCCCCCTGACTTTGATCCTTCGTGCTGATGGGCAGCGGGGACTGGGACTTATTTGTTATCCTGGTGATACTGAGCCCAGGAAAGCCAAGTTTTGTGGACCCGGGGCTTACAAAAATAGTGTAAATCTTGTTTGGTATCTGTGAAACAGTGATCTTTAAAAAACACAACAAAAAAAAAACCCCAAAGCCCAACCCCAACTCCTGAGTCCTCACTGGAGCCATGTGCCAGACGTGGAGGGCTGGAGGGCTTCTTGTTCTAAATTTATCCATTTAAAAGAAGATTATGAACTATCCACTTGGGACTTTTAAAAAGGCTTTCACAATAACTCTTGAAAGCCTGATGCCTTTAATCCTGAACTTTAATTTAAAATAAAGAAATCTTTTCAACTTGCCTCTTTCCCCTCCTCCATCCCACTATTCCAGGCTGAAGTTCTCTCCAACTTGCTTACGGAGCAAAGACGTGCCTAAGCTCTTTTAATTTCTTATGAAGATATTTATTTTTTAATAGAAAGAAAATCAAGTCAACCCTCGAGAGTATACACAGCAGTTTACCGCGATAGGAGGAATTAATCAGTCTATAAAGTTCAAAATGTACAAAGAGGGAAGAAGAAAAAAAAAAAAACCCCGACTGATCAAACAGGAGGCTCTTCTCTGAGATGCGAAGATAAAAGCCTTTTCCTCTGCGAGCTTCTCCACTATTGGCAG
The DNA here is from genome assembly GCA_013400135.1 of Rhinoptilus africanus. Classification (NCBI taxonomy): domain Eukaryota; kingdom Metazoa; phylum Chordata; class Aves; order Charadriiformes; family Glareolidae; genus Rhinoptilus; species Rhinoptilus africanus. Next base: position 33,707 of record VXBO01013827.1, read on the forward strand.
CCAGTGGGGTCAAGATTTATTTTTTTTTTGTTATGGAAAGCTCGAGATAATTAATGTTGTTGAAAGAGGACCGTTGGGTTGGCGTCTAGCAGGCTAGCCCCCGAGTCTGGCATCTTGTGAAGCAGCACTGAGTCGGAGGAGGGGCAATGTTCCCCACCGAGGGAACTGCCGATTTAACGGAGCAATAAATAATATCAAGAGATAAAAAGAGCATTTAGAAAAGGGATGCGGTGCTGCTGTTGCTGGTTGAGCCTCCGTTCCCCGGCTGAGCGTCGTGTATGGGTGTTTATGAGGGCTACGGCGGTTTGGGACCTTGGAATGGGCTTCCTAGAGAGGCGGTCGATGCCCCAGGCTTGGCAGTGATTAAGAGGCGTTTGGACAATGCCCTTAATATTTTGCTTTAACTTTTGGTCAGTCCAGAAGAGGCCAGGCAGTTGGACTAGATGATCGTTGTAGATCCCTTACAACTGAAAATATTCTACCCTACCTTACCCTACCCTACCCATCTGCCTGGCATTACTCCTCTGGATGCTTTTGCAGGGCCAAATACCCTCAAACTCTTCCTGGATACCGGGAATTATCGGCTGAGGCTGTGTAGACCTGCTTGCTACATGCTTGATCTCTCTCGTCTCCTAAAGCTCGTTTGGATGTGTCCTATTACGGCGTTCGTGTTAAATCTGCCTGCACTAATAATCAATAGACGTATGGTCACCCAGGCTGTTTATGTATCTCTTCTATCAAAGCCCTGACAACATGAGATCAAGATGCGAGCAGGCAGGCTCGTACATCGAACGCTATTTAAAAAGCGGGATGAATTAATTACCGCCATTAATGACTGGGGAGAGACTTTAGGAAGCTTCAGCTGATGGTTTGGAGCCTCGAGCGTGAGGCAGACTGAGTAGGTGGTATCTTACGGTGCTTTGCCGCTGATGCTTCAGTCTGGGATGCTGTGGTCCATAGGCTGCATCCTTTCAGCTGGTGGTTGGGAGATTGACTGAAATTTGCAGGGTGTGATGAGTCCCTGCAGATCTGGCATGGAATTAACCTGGGGAAAAAAATTCATCTAAATGCCCTCCTTCCTAGTGGAACATTTAGGTGTATCTTTTCCCCAATCCCTTGGGTCCTGCATCAGCAAACCTCCCTCCAACACCCCTGCCCGGGCATCCTTGTGGGATGATGCGTGACCGATGGGCTGGGACGGTCCCCAGACATCCCACCAGCGCACCAGGGCGTCGTTCCAGCAAAGCGGTCGCGACTGGATTTGCCCCATCCTGCTGCTTGCTCAAAATTGTGTGAATTGTGATTATTTTTTAATTGCTTTTGTGGGCTATTTCTGTCCTTTCCTAGCCCCCCTTCGAAGGAGCCGAGGCAGCACAGCTGATTGTCCCATCCTCCGCCGCCTTTTCTATTCCAGTTATTTATTATGCAGCATAACCAGAATTGCTCTCAGACAGGACTTGTCAGCTATAAAAGACACTGGCAAATTTTATTAGTTGACAGAAGGGTTGTGTGGTTTTTTTTCCTCCTGAAAATATTAAAAAGTCATTTTAGTTTAGAAACCTAATTTTAATTTGGTTAGGTTTTAATTTAATTTAGTTTTTAAATTCATTTTCCGGCAGAACTCAATTTTTCAAGTGTAATTTGATGCCGTCAGTGGCTATAATGTTTAATGTCCTACCTATAAATTGCGAGGATGGCTTTGAGATGATTTACAGGATTCAGAGGGATAAAGCCGTCTCCTGGCCCCGCACGTGGGAGAGGCTGGAGAGAAAATGGTTTTATTGTGGCAGCCGCAGCGGCCGGTGCTGTTACCTACAGAAAGATGGGAAAAAAAGCCTTAATTTTCATCCTGGCTCAGCGCTGGCTGGGGATGGAGAGGGAAGGGATGGGGATTGTGCTGGGTTGGGATGCTCCAGGGATATTCTTGGGTGTTTGTGCTCTACCCATCTCTTTGCTGGGATGAGAGAGGATCCCAGTGGAGGCAAAGGGGGGTTGGGATGGTGGCAATGCCCCACAAACCCACCCCCTTTTCAGAAAGCGAGCTGAGCCCTTTCTGGGCAGCAGGATGCAGACAACAGCCGACCGCTTGGGGGGTTGAAATCAGGGCAGACCCTTGGAAAACACAGCATGAGTGCGTAAAATGCCGTCCTGATTTCATCCATCCGAGCGTCGCATCTAATTACTGGATTAGAGAAGTCTTCAGACCATGTATCGAACATTATAAATGGGGATAAGATTATTCTGGTAATGGCTTAATAAAACAGGGGAGGTAGTTGAGGCTGTCTGCGTACAGCTTTGGGTCGGGGCCAGATCAATTTGGCAGAGGAGGAGAAACCCCTGGGTGCTTTGGAGAGCGTGGCCATGGGGAGGGTTTGATTTTTTCCTCTTGGTTTTGGTTTCTGAGTAGCAGCAGTTGGCTCCTTCCGCTGTCTGGGGGATGCGCCGGCCCCTGGGAATTCTTGCCTTGTGGAATACATCTAATTTTTTGGAAAGAAGCAGCCAAGCTGTGCATTCACGGGTGGGAAGGGAGCATGTGGGGGCAGCTCCCCGTTTGAGGAAGGCCGGTGGCAGCTGTGCCTGCCCGTGTGTCACCGGGGAGGGCGGGTGGTTTTGGCCATGGGTCGGTGCAGCCATATCTCTTCTCGTAACCAACTTTGGTGCAGTCGTGGTTTTGCCCTGGTGGGACCTGAGATGGGTGGTTACTTCCAAACTGGGTGCTCAGGAAGCAGATGTAATCCAGCCTTGCACTGCAAGTGCTTCTCATGGCTTCAGACCCACCAGGGGCAGAGGAAACTCATGGAAGTTGCAGTCTCTTCCCAGAGACAGCCTGTGGGAAACAGAGGAGGGGTCTGTGTTGGCTGTTCAGATCCCAAATCATCAGCTCGTGCCAAGTGTGGGTTTCTCTAAACATGAGAGTCCTTGCTCTGAAGACGTGTGCTCCCAGGTACCACTGTGCTGGGCAAAGGTCTCCATCCTGGAGGATGCAGATGGAAGGAAAAAAGCTCATCTACATGGAGAGGTGCAGCCTTGGACCAGAGAGATGCTGGGACCGCCATCCTTGGATGTCTTCAGAGCTGATTGAGACGTGGGCCCATCATGCGTCCAACCATGGTGAGCTCCGTGGTGTTCATCCCCGCTAGCCAATGCCACGTGCCATCGGGCAGGGAGCCCTGTCCCCTCATCCCTGGCTGCCTGCAGGGCTGAGACTTGTCCTTGGTGTCCATCCTCCCTCAGTAACGTTGGATTCCTTTGGTTAATTTTAACCCAGTTACTGGAGATGAAAGTGTTGTAAGAGTTATTCCAAAAAAAGTAATTAAAATGGGCTGTTAGAGGAAAAACACCATAAATGACTGTCCTCCATTGAGGGAGGGGGTGCGAGCAGAGGTGTGATATTAGACACTGGAGAATCCGCATGAGTCTGCCATAGCCTGGGCTGTGCCACCGTCCTCCAGTGCCACCAAGCTCTGCAAATTCTCCCGGTGTTCCCATGCTGACTTTGGGTTCCTGCGTGGTCTGGAGGTTACACAAAGGGATCTCGCCATGCGCGCGCCCCCCATGTTCAATCCCAAGGCTGACGTCCCGGCGCCAAAGGTGAAATCCCAGCTCCCCGCCGGGGTGCCCGACTCTCCCGGTGAGATGCCATCGCTGCCCGGCGTCCCCCGGGTTGTCATGGTTACTGACGCATGGGACCCCAGAGACCTGGCTGGGAATTAATGGCAGCCCGGGATAAAGGATTCCTGTCTCAGTCGAGTTGATGGATTGCATTGATGTGCCATTTGTCATACCGTAATTGTTCTGGCAAATGTAATACCCACTAGTATAAACATTGTGCTGCTTTGCTAATAAAACTGAAAATAGGAAGAGAAAGGATGATGCAGTGTTATGGTCAGTTAAAGAGACACCGCCTCCTCTCCGCGCTGGCACCGGGGGCTTCTGCCTGGAAACCAGCCCCATCCTGCCCTCTTCATCATGGAAAATGGGCAAAGCGGCCGGCGAGAAACTTATGGGATTTGTGTGCGGCTGGGACAGCTCTCGGCATTCCTTTGCCCATCCCAGCAGTGCTGGATCTGCCGTTGTTTGGGGGTGGGGGGGAACTGGACAGCTTCCTCACCCCCAAAATAGGCAGGTGGGGAGCCAGGGACCCCGAGGGTGCCCTTGCCCGGGGGCTGAGCCCGTCCCTCCCCTGCCTTGCACAGGCTTTAATCGTTTTGTGAGAGGTAAAGGAGGGCTGCGGCAGGTTTGGTGTGCGAGGGGGCTGCACTCACACTGACGGGGCTTTATGAATGGGGGGTGCCACCCCCTCCCCTTGTTTTGGGGGAGCACCAGGGTCTCCCCTGCCCCTCCGTCTGACAGCGTCGGGAGCAGCCACTGCCCGAATCCCCAGGTAGTTTTGCTTTCTGACTAATCAGCCCATGGATTAGGAGCCCAGCGGGGATTTCAGCTGGGGCTAAATTGCTCATCCTCCCCTGGGCAGGTCCCGGTGCTGGCTCTGTGGCGGAGGTGATGGAGAGGGGTCGGAGATCCCCTCCAGTTACCACTGGTCCTCACTGGTGGGACCCTCCGTCACCACGGGTTGAGCTGGTGGGCGTTGGGTCGTGATGCTGTGCCCATGTTTTGGAGCAGAACCCCAACAGGACCATCTCATCCCTGTCTTCTCCCATCTTGCTGGCATGAAAAGCAATGGGGAGGAGGAAAAACGCCCTATCCCGCCCCAAATCCTGGGGTAGTTCAGGGGCATTGTGGTTGATATGATTGTATCTCCAAATGTTTTTAAAGTTTCTGGTTGACCTGATTCATAGGGAAAAAAAAGATAAACACCCTTTCTGTGTTTGCAGTCATATGTAATTTTTATCTCTTGACCTTTAAACGTAAGCAGCAGTAAAATGAAGAACTATGGCAGTCATTTAACACCCTGCCTGTACTAACTGGTTTCTGCCTGTGAGCCGTGGTTTTAAATTGGCTAATGCAGAATACTTGCAGAGCTAATAATAATTCAGATTACTCCTGTCAGCTATTCCGGTTTCATGGGTAATTTAGTAGTTGAATAAATTTTTAAAAAAATTCATTCGTTCCCATGCACTGTTATGAATCAGTAGATGGTTTACCATTGGCAGCAGTAACTGTAAGAAGATTTAAATTGCTACTGAAAAGGATTTGAGTGAAGGTAATGTTTTATAATGTTCTAAGCCATATGCACTACTTTCAGGCCTCATCAGTTTTACATTGATTCCTAGTGAAGTGTTTAATTGCATCATGAATGCAATATAATTCAGTTCTTTTTGCTAATATGGTATATATCTCAAAGTGATATACAGCACTGACAGTGAAGGCTCAGGATTTTCTTAGGATTTCAAAATATGTGTCTGTGTGTGTGCTTGCACACGCGTGTACACATCTGTGTGGCCGGGAGCTCTTTTCTTGGGGTAACCTCTGGGTGCTGGGCTGGGTGCTCGGTGCTGGGAGCTGCTGGCTCTCACGGGATGTCGGCATGGCCATCAGCAGGTCGGGGGTTTTATATATAGATAGATAGATATACACACACATTAAAAAAAAAAAAAAAATATAAATATATATAGAGAGAGAATGTGCTGGTCTTACAGCGTGACTGCTCTGATCTTGACCGATGCGCGCGGCGAGGCTCTGCTCCATCCCTGATGCTGTTTCGGTCCTTCCCGGTGCCACCAACGCCTGCAGTGGGTGACGGCATCTCGGTTGGAGGCGCCGGGCCCGGTGCCATCAGAGCCTTGTGGGCAGCGGATTAGAGGAAACATGCTTTCATGTTAATGCGAAGACAATTTATTTGAGTCTATAAAAGAGCTAATTAGGGATGCGGCGCATTGCTAGCTGTTACCCGGCCGCGCTGCACCAGCGGTGGGGAGACGTGCACTGGCGATGCGGCTTGGGAGCCGCTCTCCCTGACATAAAGCCCATTCCTGTCCCGCTGCGAAGCCGAGCCATGCGGGAATGACCCCGGAGCTGCCTGTCTGTGCCTGCCAATGGCCCTGTACCCTTCACTCCTTCCCTGATCCCTCTGTGCCCTGCGGGACAAGGACCTTTCCTGTGTCCCCCCTCCCTCCCGCTGCTTGTGCTCCTTGCAACTTCATCAGCTAATTAAGAACCGGGCCCTGCAGAGCCCTTTGTCATCCTGATGGGGAAACTGAGGCAGGTTTGGTGCTGGCTGGGTTATCCCATGGGAGGATGCTGGCTTTCTCCAGCCTCGCTGTAACCCTGACCTACCCGGCTGCATCCCACTGTCTACTCAGCTTTTAATTCCCAAATTGCCACGGCTTTGCTGGGAGACCAGCACCCAGAGTCACTGGAGACACATCCCTGGGAATGGGTGCTGTTAGGCTGCTGCCGTGCGACTGCAGCTTTCGCCTTTGGGAGCCTTTTATTTATCTGAACGAGTTACTCGTTCAGCATGTGGCACCTTTTATTTTGGCTTGTGTCTCACCATCCTGAGCAGGGAATCCTGCCCTGGCCGTGCCCTCGGTCAGGACCTCAGCTTGGGACCTGGGGGAAATTTGGGGGAGGTCGGTGAGAGCAGGATCCGGCCCCACATTTGGAGTATTCCATCTGGAAACTCCTCCACAGCCGCGGTGCTCCCCACCCGGCGCTGCTGGGGCCGGGATGCACGCCGGCGGTAGAGCCTAATGCGATATCAAAGTCACTAACATGATTATGCTTATATATCATATTAGGGAAAATGAATACTAATTCAATACAAACTACTAATTCAGTAGAACAGAAAATTGCTGAGAGAATAGAAAATTGCTGAGCGTGCTGAAGCTGGGCATTGCTCGAAGGAGATCCGCTGCCTGCCTCTCTCCGTGCCGGAGCTCTTTGCCGCAGCGCTTGGTGGCACAGTTGGGTGACGCGGAGCATCGCCGGGTGGGTGCTGCTGCCGAGCCGGGAAGTGGCTCCGGAGATGGCTTTGCCAAGGAGCTGGGGCAAGAACCCCCCCCTTTGCTTCTGAGCCTGAAGCTCGCAGCTGGGAGCTGAGAGGTGTTAGGTGGGACCTGCGGGAGAAGGGAAGCAGAAGAGCAGGAAAATGGCTCCAGGTGCTGGAGGCGAGGGGGAAATAGAGCTGGTGTGGGAGGGTGAGCCTCCCTGCCGAGGCCGTCTGCCCCAGCCGGAGGAGGCTGCCTGACGGAGCTGGTATTTACGATATTTGCTTTTTCTGATGCATGCGTCGTATCTCATTCCTGAGCTGACGCTGCGCCTGAACTCCCCACGGCCCAGGGAAGCATCTCTGTCTCAGGGACCACAACACTCACTGGGACTTCCCGTGGTCCAGCCTTCCTCCTCAGCCTAAACTCTGGATTTTCCCCTTCTCCTCATGGCATTCCTGCCTGGGGTGGTTCTCCCCTTGGCATCTCGGGTGCCATCCCCACGCTGGTTGCTGCTGCAAACTGTCCGCGGAGTCTCCTGCTCCTCGGGACGGTCCCCAGCTCTGCGGCTGCTCCCACCAGTGCCGCTGGGGGCTCAGGGAAAGGCAGCTGCTAACGCCGAAACCACTTGACAGGCTATCTGGTTTAATCGGATCCCTCTTTCAAATTATTATTTCTTGTACAAGTTTTCAGGCCGTGGTGTCCCCTGGTCATGGTGGCTGGCGTGACTCTCCATCCACCGCTGCAGCCAGGGGGACCTGGTCCCGGTGAGCCGGTTGCACGGAGCGGGGAGACCCAGATTTCACTAATTTCCTTCTGAATAAGGAATTTCCATTGCAATTTAATGCATCTACTGCAAGTCATCTGCACCGCAAGGGCAGAGCGGGGTCCTCGGTGCCTGACCCTGCAGGTCCCCCCGTCCCATACCTGCGCCTTTGGACACGACGAGCATGGCTGGGGTTGGAAATGCCGGGTATTTACCTGGTTCAAAGAGAGCTGTAACTGGGACACACGGTGTTTCTGTACTAATATGGTAAGAGAGTCTTATTGTATTAGCAATTTCCCATCAGATCATGTCACATTAGTATTGTATTGTATTAGTATTTGTTTTCACTAATGTGATGTGAAAGTTGCTAATATGATGAGACTCCTGCATTGTATTAGTGAAAACAAATATTAATATGATAGGATGGAAAATAGCTAATAAGAAACTAAGTTGCTAATCTGACGTGATGGATCTCCTAAAAGAATTGGTTGTAGCTTTCCTGTACTTTTCCAGAACCACCTTCAGCCTTCTCGGGGGTGGATGGGAAGGCAGCGGCAGTGATGGATGCTGCTGGTGGCTTTTAAAGGGATGAATCCACCCGGAAAGCGAGACCATTTCTTTTGGCCTTAAATCCAGGCTTTTGTTGGGCAAGGAGAAAAAAATCCCATCCTTGTGGGAAAGCCCTTGTGTGCCAAGACCCCTTCCCAAGGGTCCTGGGTCAAGCTAGTACCCAGAAAACTGGAGTAAATCTGAATTTCGGGGGAGTAGAGCTGTTCCTCCGGCAGGCTGGAGGCCGCCCGGAACTGTGGTTATGGCACAGTCTAACTATGATGAGAAGTAACCAACAGTTTCCTAATTTTTTTTTAATTTTTTTTTTTTCCCCCAGCCAGCGGAGCAAAATAATTTCTAACATGGAGAGCCCAGAGTAGGTGAACCAGAGCTAAATAAAAATAAACATTAAACAATTATTGGAATTTAGGTTGATTTAAAAAATCAGCAGGGTTGAGGGAAACGAGCCACCTATTAGCGGGGGAAAAAAAAAAAGCAAGCTATTGGGCTTTTTAACAACATGCTGTTTCTTGGCGGAGGCTGGGATTTGGGCTGCGCACGTGGTGGCAGCCCTGGATGTTATTGATTAAAGATGATGTAGCAGCAGCGCAATTATATCACAGTTTGCGCTCGCCGCGGTGGTAGCATTGGCCTCTCATTTGTCTGTCGGAGATTGGTTTGTTTGCCTTGCCCTTCCCGGGTGCCGCTCGCCGCTCCGATGGGTCGGGTCCCCCGGCGCTGGCGGAGGATGCTCGGGGCGGATGGGGACTTGGCTTGGGTCTCACAGTGAAAATATTTTTAATTGCTTCACGTCCCCTGTTATTTTTGCATTTAATGGGAATTCCGGATTCCGCGCTGTCAACCGCGTCGATGCAAATAATCGGGGAATATCGTGTTTTGGGAGGAATCAAGCTGCCTGGGGTGGATCTGTGGTGACACTTGTCCTGCGCTGGAGGGTTTGGCATTTCCCCGAGGATGGGGTGGATCCGGCCCTGCAGCCAGTACTCGGGATGCCATAGCGGGCAAAACCACGGGGAAAGGTGGTTTTAAAGCATTTCCAGAAAATTCTGCGCAGATATAGAGGCCAGCGTGGAGGCGAAGGGGCTGCGCGGCACGCGGGCGCGAGCAGATAGCTTGCGGGGAGCGTGCATCTTCGAATCAGTCTATAATGCAATCAATTCCGTATATCCCTAGTGAAACAGCAACATTTATTTAACGTCTTTTATAGAGCAGCTGAGTTTTATCACAAATCACATTCCATTTCTATTCATCAGGGACCCCTTGAAGACTAAAACGCACTTACTTTCCTCCGAGGAAGTTTACCAATTCTTCAATAAAGCCCCATTTGCCTCCGTATGTAAAATTGACACATTTATTGAATATTAAACATTTGCTGGTTGCTTCTGCGCTTCTTTCGACTTTATCCACTGCCCTTAAAAGTCGTTAAGGGAAGGATATATCAAAGTCACAATAAGGGCGTGTTTAGGGATGGCAAAGGGATGCTCGAATGCGCCGGAGAGGCTGGTTCATCCCGTTCAGTGGCTCCATCCTCGGAGCAGCCCTTTCCTCCGCTGTCTCTTGGCAATAACCATTTGGTGGCGGTTTTTCTGTGATTGTTATAAAGGATTTTCCGTGCATAAAAGCTGTTCCGTGTCGGGTGCCGGTCGGGGTTGTGCCGGGTTGCGAGGGATATGCTTTTCTAACCCGGAGTCAGTCCAGCTAATTAGCAGGAGGTCCAATAAAACAAGTTTTTCTTTTATCACTGTTACTAAGTGCTGTTGTAAATCAATTAAAATGTATTCTAGTAATTCTATTTTTTCCTTGGCGACTCTGCTTAAAGAAATACCGAGCCATTAACAGTGTTTTGTGTATGTTTGTGTCTGCGTTTATGGGAGAATATTGAATTGTTGCTGTCGAGTTCTGTGCCCAGCCATGAGGGTGCCCTGCCCCGCTTTCTTCCCACAAGCCACGCGAGTCTTTGCCTGTTTATTTGGAGAAAGAGGACAGGTTTTTGAAGGTAATAAAGAGGGAATTTTCTTTTCCTTGCAACGTGGCTATTCGTGCCAATGGTTGTCCTGATTATTAATTGCAAAAGATGTATCTGCGTCCTTCGAGTGTGTTCCCAGAGATGTTTTGGGGGGAGTATTAACTCAGGAGGATGCAAGAGCGATGTCCAGCGGTTATTGGACCTTTAGGACCATTCCCTAAAGACACCACAGCCTCAGTGCAGTGGGAAAACCTTCGGTGGCTGGAGTAGAAAATTTGCCAGAGGCAAAAAATTGGGGATTCACAACCTTTCTGCGAGTCGTCGTGCATCTCTCTCCCATTCCCCGCTTTTTCTCTGCTTTGATTCACATTATTTTAAGGAGAATTTACAAAGTTGTGTCAGTTTGCTCTGCTTTATGGATGATTATCGCAGTCCACTGGCTAATTGAGGGCGCGTCGTTAGAGGGGGGAGGTGGCTGCCTGGTGGTTTCACTGACTCCTGAATCTCACATCGCCGTTTACTGACGGCAGGCTTGGAGTCTCAGGCCTTCCTGCTCTGTCATCCTGCAGGGATGACTGGGATACTAAATCCCATATGGAGACAAGCATCCTCCCTGCCATGGGTTAACTTTTTAGCTCCATCCAAGATTTATTTTGGCAGCATTTGAGAGAAATGTCCCCAACTCATTCCTGGCCCATTGGATGTGTTTACAAAGAATGAACTTGATAAATTAACACTTTGCTGAACACTGGGGTAGGACCCAGCTACTGGGGGAATTTGCTAATGTTACCAGCAGGAATAAGGAGATTTGAGATTTAAGGGTTCCTCGGCTGTTTTTGGGGATTTAGTTTTGTCCCTCCTTTGGGAGCAGGATGACCCTTGCGTGCCGCAGGGATGCAGTTGGCTGCAGGATGGGGTCTGGCTCCCACTTTGCCGTGATCGCGGCTCCATCTCTGGATGCTGAATTATAATGCCGGCTTGGAAAATAAAGCTCTCAGGGCTGAGACACCCCAAATTGTCCCAAATGGAAGAGCGAATGGCTGTGCAGGGGAACCAGCCCCTCTTTGCAGCAGAGGCGAATTTTCGGGGCATTGTCCATATTAATTTATAAAAGAGGCTGGCATAATAAATGTCACCTAAACAGAGCTCCGGTAAACATAGCTCATCTTGAGTGTATAATAAAAATAATATACGGCTGCCTCTCGGCAGCTCCCGTCTAGCTGCCGGCCGGGAGGAGAAGCCCCTTTGCGGGGATCTTGCGGCTGGCAGGACCCTCGTCCCCGGCAAGAAATACCCAAAAGCGCCTCCCGGCACAAATAACCTTTCCAGTGCACCGAGAGGCTCTTCTTTATGGGTGAGGGAAAGTGCTTAAAATGCTTAGAGGGAATAAACAGCTTTTAATGAAGTTACATTGCCACATAATGGGTATCATAAAATTGCCTTCATAGTACAGGGTCCCAGGATGGCTTTTATTATCGACTGAGCAGGAATCCTGTCTGTAAAGCTCCGGCAGCTGCAGAGAGGAGAATGCAAAGTCTTCTTAAATTACCTGATTGAAATAACCGGCAAATATTCTGCTTTGCTGCTTTGTTGAAGGCAAAGCTGCCTTTGGGGTGGTCTGTCAGACCTGGTTTGCAGCTTCTGAAGAACACAGGAGTTTCATTGCAGCAAAACAGATGTTCATCTTGTTTCTCTATCGGCTGTTTGATGAGAAATTTATTGCTCTTCTGCTGGGCTGGAGCTCCTCTGCTGCGGAGTCTATTAGGCAGCCCGGGAGCTGGCGGGGAGCCAGGGAAGCCGCGTTTTGATGAAACCCATGAAAAAGCCTCAGCTTCGAAGGCGCCAGTAATAATGCATCGGCTAGACTCTTCGGATCGGGCGATTGATTGCCCGTGATTTGATTTATTGATCAATACCCTCAAATTTGGCGTCTGAGAAGCTGAACTAATCTTTAACTGCTGTGAACATCTCTGCCTGGTGGAGAATTAGAGCTGATAAGGAATGTATGAAAGGAATCTGAGCTTATCTTAATCACACAGTGCCCCGGCGCTGCCTGCGCCGAGCGGGAGTGGATGTGTGCAGAACACAATCACCAGGCAGAACAGAGCAGATCTATAAATTGATGGAATTCAAAGCCTCCAGCATCGATTACCATTATAACAAACAGTGGCGCGCTGAATGTCTGATTATTTTTAGACAAAGATTCTGTGCTCTCAGCAGCAATTTTGCTGATGCTGTCACTGTGTCAGATGTCTGTTGTTGATTGCAATTAGATGCGATACAAAAAAAAAAAATAAATTTAAAACTATCTCTGCCTATAGTTTTATTTCCACTTATTAAATCTCCTCCTTTGTTTGCCTCCTCCTAATGTCTGCAGCTGGATGAAATATTGCATTACCAGAAGAGATCTCTTATATTCAGTTGGGTATAATCACTTTACAGATCATTGGATTATATCTGATATGGTTCAGATAATCCTGGGGAAATGTGGGACATTTACTCTGCCTTGGTTAAATGTGCCCTGGTTTAGGGTTTTGAATGCGAATCTGCATAACATTTGGGTTTCTGAAGCAGGTCTGCAACCTTCCCAATGATCTAATTCTATTAAAACACTAATCAATTCCCCGTGACGTCAGTCTGCTTTCCTGCTGGTGCTGAGCGTTAGGTCCAACGTGGATTTATTCTGTCCTTTTTAAACAGCTTTTGGACCTGCCGCGGCGTCGGCTTTCATGGTTTAAGGAATGAACGCCCTGGAGCGGTGATGGGGTGTGGGCAGGGGGGGAGCAGGGCACGCCAGGCGCCACAGTTTGGTTTGCCAGGATTCTGTGTGCCGGGATCCCTCTATGGCCAAATGCATCCATAGGTTTGATGCTTCCCGGTTTCTTGCGGCGCTTGGGACTGGTCGGTGCTCCAGGAATGGCTCTGCCAGGGGAATGCGGCTGGCAAAGGGCAATTGCTGAGATGGCTTTTCCCGATGGGGAAGGCTCTTTGGGAACCCTCCTCGAAGTCCAAATCCATGCAGGGATGCAACGGCACTGGGACTGGGGGGGTCCCTTGGGAGCCCCATTGGACCTGGTTGGGGTCTGTCTCTCCGCACCCCACGGTGGTGCTGCTGCCAGATATTTGGGGAATGTCACGTTTTTGTTTCGACCCCAGCGGGGAGGACGAGGTGGGCTTTGCTGCGTGGTGGCCGTGGCCCTGGCCCTGACCTGGCCGCCGGGGGAGCGGGAGGTCTCCTCTTGAACGTGACCTCATCTTGCGCAGACACGCGCGGCCCCGGGGCTTGATGGAAAAATGCGCCGCGGCGGAGGAGTTATGTGCTGCTGGCAGCTGGTGTTTTCTTTCTTTGGGAAATCTAATATATTGATTAGCTTTCTTCAGAACAGCATCAATAAAGCGTATAATGGCATGGCTGGTGCCTGCGGCGTCTCCTCCCTTGGTCCGAGCCCCCCTGGAGCCGGGAAGGACCTTGGCTGCTCCGTGCCAGGCTCCTCATCCCGCCGGCTGCTCCTCCCTTTCCTGGCAGCCACGGGCCCTGCTCTGCCCAGCAAATGTGCTTAGCCAGGCACCGTGGTCCTCTGCACGGGGATTGTCCCGAGCAGCCTTCCTCCTCCTCCTCCCATCCCACGCCTTCACGGTACGGCTGCTGCTGGCGGCTTTGGCTCAGCCAGCTCCAGCACGGAGGCACTTGGCCAAACGCTCTCAAATATCTCCAGAGTCTGGCTACGCCATGGGGCACAGCCGTGATGTGCTCCCGTCCTGGTCATCCCCGTCCCTGGGCAGCCAATGTCACCAGCAGAGCCACTGTCACCGGTGGTTGCACTGGCAGTGGTGGAGTGACACCTTGCCGGGGGGCTCCTTGCATCCTGGATCTCTTCCAGCAGCACATGGATGCTCTGCTGGTCCCATTGCGGTCCCCGGCGTGGTACGGACCCTCCCGGCTGCAGCCTGGCCCATGCTGCATGGATTGCTGCTCCGGCCCGCGGTCACGGCTGGGGAAGATGGAAGGAGATACCGTTTCCATTAAAGTGTCTAAGAGAGTTTAGAGGGTGGTTTATTGTTGTTTTTGCGGTTGGTTTTTTTTTTCTTTTTAGCTGATTGATTGCGATAATGAATGGAGCCCAGAAATCGGCTGGAGCGGCGGCTGGAGGCCGGCAGCTGGATTTAAAGTCCTGGTTGGCTTCAAACCCTCTCAACTATTTCAGCTTTCATCTGTAAAATACACAGAAAGCGAGTGGAATCTTATTTAGGGCTCTCCCAAGCCCAGGTCTGCCCTTGAGTGCCCGCGTCTGTAGGAGCGGGTGCCTTGCGTTTGTGTTATATCCTGTTGGCTTATGAATTTCTCCGTGGTTCGCTGGAGGGCGAATCCATCTGGGGGGATGGCCCCTTTCACCTCGTGGCACCTTGGCATTGACAGTAAATGATCCATGAGCCAGCAATGTGCCCTTGTTGCCAAAAAAGGCCAATGGAATCCTGGGCTGCANTGGCAGGGGAGTGGGACTAGATGGTCTCTAGAGGTCCCTTCCAACTCAGAAATTCCGTGATTCCGTGATTGTGCAGCGGGTAAAGACAAGCACCATGTGGGATTGATCCAGCTTACAGATGCTTTTCTTTTTCTTTCAAGTCTGGACCACTTCTAAAAGGGGCTGGAGGAGCATCCTGGTCCCCCAGCGCCCTGGGATGGAGGTGGCCGGGCTGCATCCTGCCAGCTGGGAGCCTGGAAGGGTTTTCTCTGCTTCCCGAGCATCTTGCTCTGGGCTCATTTCAGAGAGAAGATTTTCAGGGAAAATTGACAGCTGATGACTATGGGAAGATGTTTTCAAAAGGAGAAACAATTTACAATAATTAGAAATTTATAAAATGTCTTTAAACATGGTGGTAATGGGGATAAGAAAACACTTGCTGCAGTGTAATCAGTTATTAGCAGCTGATCATTTATCTCGATGGATAGTTGCTGCTGGTACATGAGACACGTAATAAAAGGACTCTTGATTAACTAATTTGAATATCTTTTGAGAACAAATTCTGAGTTCTCTTTTTTCTCCATTGTAACGGATCCGTACATCTGCGAGATAAACACTGAATGAATATGGTAATGAATATTATTCTGGAAGTGTAGCCCTCGAACGCTACTGTCGCCGTCCCAGCCCTGGCCTTGGGAAGCCACTGGAATAGATGTAATAAGGAAGGGGCCCTTAACGATGCCGGCCGGGAGGAGGCGAGGCTGCGGGATGAGTGTGGCGGGGATGGCAGGGTGGTAGGGATGCAGGGTCCGGGATGGGAGGACCAAGCTGGTCCCCTCCATCACCCCTCTTTGGCCTCTGGTGAAGAGCAGGACGGCAAAACTCCGGGTCAGCGGAGCTGCTGGCGAGCAGCCACCAACACAGCACGTGAGACGGCAGCCCTTGATATATGGGGTTTTCAAAAAACACAGCCGTTTCCTCTCTCCCCGGGAATGGAAATCTGATGCGCGCCTCAAACCTCTGCCCTCTGCGAGATCCCATTACGGCTCTTTTGATAACACGCTGTAAACCCTGATTCCATTTTAGATGCCGAGACCTCGCGGCTCAGCATCTGTGCTGCGGGACTGTGGACCACTGGTGGCCCTGGGGTGACCGGCGGCAGCAGCAGGACCGATCCCTGCTCCCTGCCGTGCCCACGCGTGCCGATGGTTGAAGGATGCGGCCACACGTGTCCAAGCGTGGCATGGCCGAAGCTGCCGGGAAAACCTGACAAATGTGTATTTCTCCTTCCTGGCAGAGCAGGCAAAGGGAGAAGGTGGGTGCTGGGTGGGTTAAGTGAGGTCTGGTCCCAGCCCCAGTTGGTTTCTCCGGCAGCTCCTGGCCCATGGTGCCAGCCCTCCATGAACTCGCCGGCGGCTCAGGAGCAGTTCCCGCTGCCTGCGAGTTATTCATCATCCTAAGCCACTAATGGACTCCATTCAAATACCTTTCCCTCCCTCCCCCCTCCCAAATGTTATGATTCGTGTCGTGGCTGAAAACAGATTCCTTTGGGCAGCGAGAGCCCCAGATATTTTATATTTAAGCGTCATTTTCTTCCCAAGATCCCGGTTTTCCTCTTCTCTGATCTCCCCCTTCTCCTTTTGGCTCCATCCCTGGTCGGGTGACGCCGTGTCTCCGTCTCCATCACCCGCTGTCCCCTCGGCACACGGCTGGTGATGCTGCTGGGGACGGGGGGGTGGATGCGGGGATGGGAAGGTGACGCTCCGAGATGTTGACCCTGCTCCTCCTGGGTTGTATTTACTGCGGCGAGGAGCAAAGTCCGCGTAGCTGTGGGTGCAGTTTACAGGTAATTAAACTCAGCTTGGTGAGGATTTAAACATTAATATTGATGCTAAAGTTTTTAATAAAATATAGGGAGAGAGAGAGAGAGAGAAAGAGGTATCGATTCCTATAGGCTTTTTATTTTTTCTTCTCTCCCGCTTTATTGTTGCAGGGGAGGGTTGATATATGGGTGAGCATGAAATAAGGATGTCCTGTGCTGGCCAGGGGGGCCTGCAGATGAGGACAGATGCGATCCCAGAGGGATAAATTGGGAAAAATATTTAGGAAAATGCATTTGGGATTGATCCCTATGGCAAGGCTGTTCCCTGCCCTCTCCTCCTGGGCATCCTCTGCAGTGGGCACAGACTCAGCCTTGTGCTTAGGGACAGCATCCGCTCCTTGGGAATGGTGCCCAGCCTCCGAGGATTCCACGTCTGCTTCTGCATCCTGTGTATTGCTCTCCAGATCAAGACACAACCCCTTGGCTGCTGCCATCCGCGTGTCCAGGCTGCACCGCTGGCATCGCTCCCATTCCCAGCGTAGTCCTGGTGGGTCCAGAATGGGGGTTCCCGGGCTCTCCCAGTCTCGCAGACCCCCTTGGCAACCCGTGTTCCCGTACTGCACCAAAGGCTGTTAAAAAGATGCTGACGGCCGTTTTTCACTCCCTGCTTCTCTGTATACACACAGGACTCGGGTTTATCTGCTTTCTTGCCAATATTTTTTTATATAACAGTGAAATATTTATATTGTCCAATAAAAGGCAGTAAGCTTGCAATCTCCCGCAAATTCATTCGAGACCAGGAGCTTCGTTGTCTGAATTTTACACCCGGCAGTGACCCCCGGTAATTGGCTCCATACATCTTTAGCATTGCGGATTTACATAAGGCGTAGGGGCTGATTGATGGCCGGGGTCACCCCGCCTGCCCCACGGCGCACCTAGGAGGGGATGGTGGTGGCCACCCTGCACCACGTCTCCTCCTCTCCCACCGGGGCACGACTGGGTGGCTTTTTGGTGATGCTGGTGAGAAGGGGAGGAAGGGCTCGGTCCCCCCACCGTTTGGGTATTTATGGTGTAAATCCCTGCAGCGCCAGGGTGCAGGGGTGGCTCCGCGCCGAGCGTGGTGGTCACCATCCTGAGGTTTTGGTGGGATGTGAGGATGGAGCAAACTGCAGATGATGGGGCAAACTGCAGGTCCTGCAGCTGGGACCAGCTGCTGATCCTGGTGGCGGCACCTCCCTCCCTTGCGCACCCAGTTTTGCCCCCAGAGTGCCCATTTTGGGAGCTGGGTGGAGATGCTTGGGGTGGGCAAGTTGGGAACGGGATGTGCATCACCGGTGGATGGAGCCAGGGCACAGCCGAGCCCCACGCAGGTACCTCCCGACCTCTGCCACCAGCACCTCAGCCCCCAATTTATCAAAAAACAATTAATAGCCTCCCCCTGCCTCAGGTTTTACGGTTTCTGTCTCTTCCTGCCGACTGCAGGGCAGTAATTAGAGTCTGGCTAATGAGGTTTTCATGGTGGGGATATGGTCTCTCGACGTATCTCCCCATCAGACAAAGGCTTTGCCATCATTTGTGGTGCCGGTGCAAATTTTTTCTGGCTGTTTTCACCACGATACAAGCCGGATAGGGACCGGGACATCGCCCGGCATGGCCGGGCCGCAGGATTTACCAGGGAGCACCCGGGAGGTCGCGTCGCCTCACATCAACCCCATCATTTTTATCTTTCTTTTTTTTCCCCCCCACATTCCACCCAAATTAAAAAGCCATCTATATCTTAAAAACCTTATTTATGAACACTTAAGCGTAAGTAAGTCATCGTTGGACGGCTTCCCTCCCCGCTGATGGATGTAATCTGGCACCGGGGTGGACTGGGAGGGAAATCTGGCAATACAATATGCTGTGCTTGACTATTTTGACACTCGGAGTGCGATGTTTTTTTTACAGTTACTGATGAGCTTATGGCACTGCTCCTTTTGGAGAAGCGAGGAGGAGGCTGGGGCTGAGAATATTGATTAGCGAGCTCCTGATTATCTCAACAACCCTCTCGGCTTGCCTTTTCTTTTGCGGGGAATACAGAATTTCTTCAATTATTCATATAAACCCCCTTGTCGATATTGCCAACACGCCATGGTTGTGCGACACAGAGCAAAAGCAGTCCGGGGGAATGATATTCTTGCGATCTTAAAACCCAACCCTCTTAAACCACCTTTATTTTCTTTTTTCCCCCCCTCTTTNCCTTTTCCCCCCCTTTTTTTTTTTTTTTTTTTTTTCCCCCCTCCTCCTTTTGTTTTTGTTTTGTTCCAGAAGGAGCTTAATTCTGTTGCTTCGGCGCTGGCAGCACGGCGGGGGGAAAGCGCACAGTCTCATAAACATTTAATTGAACTCAGCCGGGAATTTAAGAAAAATGTACCTGAGGTACAGGAGATTTGCTGTTAGAGAATTAACTCGGCAGGACGGCGGATTCCCCTCCCCAGCAACTAGATTTTTGAGAACCGTAGATGTAAGTGACTAACTAGAAGGGAAGGTAATTAGCCACAAAGACAAATTGTAGCCCCTGACCTTGGGTTATGGGGATTTCTGGCTCTCGCTGCCTCTGGTAGCTCCTTTGGATGGGCAGCACCAGGTCCCGGGGATGAGGGGTTCATGGAGGGAATGAGCATCCGCCTGGATGCGGCAGCCGCCTGGATGCATCCTGGCAGCGCGGGAGGAAACTTTGGGTTCCGAGGCGTTTATAAAAAGCAAATGTTGAGTATTCAGCGCTGAGATGCTGGCACCCAACTCGCAGCCCAGATGGGGGGAGATGGGTTGTTTCTAAAAAAAAAAAAAAAATATAAAAAAAATGAGCAACTCTAAAATAGCTCTCCTGGGAGGCTGTGCGGGGAGGGGTGTTTTCTGCCTGCCTGGGTGGGAGGAAAAACCGGCAGCGTTAGAGCTGGGTGCTTGGGGGAAAGGTGGGCAGTGGAGCAGGCAGGACCTGCCCTCACCCCCTGTGGGCATGATCCCGGCCCCTTCCCATCCCAACGGCTCTTGGGGGTTTGAAATGGGAAGGAGTGAGCCCTGGGAGGGACAGACTGGACCTGGCTTGGTGGGGCCAAGGCACGAAGTCACCGTCCCTGACCTCTGTGGGGTCTCTGCAGATAAAATCCTTCTGCTTTGCCTCCCCAGCCTGTGATGGGTGGTCCTCATGCCACACATGGGCAGGGCCCTGATGTCCAAGGAAGGTCATCGGGGATGGTGGCCCTGCCTGGAGAGCTTCCAGGCAGGGGAAGGAGCCATCACCGACGGGAGGTGGTGTGACATGGCTGGGAGATGCCATGATGTGACCGGGAACTGCCATGGCACGGGCAGGAACTGGCATGGTGTGCCTGGGAGGTGGTGCGGCATGGCTGGGAGATGCCGTGACGTGACCAGGAACTGCCATAGCGTGGCTGGGAGGTGCTGTGGTGTGACTGGGAGGTGCTTGGGCATGGCCAGGAGGTGCCACGACATGGCCAGGAGGTGCCATGGCACGGCCAGAAGATGCCATAGCATGCCTGGGATGCACCAGATGAGTTTGCAGTGGGCAATCTGAGGAGGAGCTGCGCAACCAGGGTGGGACGATGTGATCCCAACTCATTACATTGCTGCAGAAAGCATCTCGCTCCTCCATCCTCCAGCCTCATCCAGGTGCTCCCTATCCCTGTGCCCCTGCCACATCCCCGGGGGCTCCGTGGATACCTTGGCTTTGGTCCCCAATGTGGGTGAGGGATGGGTTGTGCTTCAGGATGCATCTTCTTCTCCCTGGCTTTTTAATGCTCTCTCTTCAGGGGCTGCTTTCTCTGCTCCTCTAATGTGCTTCGATGGAAACCCCTGGAGAGCTGCCGGTACTCCGAGCTTGCCAGCAGCGACACATTAGGATCTGTCATCTGCTGAGCATTACCTGATTTTAAATCTGTCTCTTTGGAGCTACGGAACTGCATAAGAAAATATTAAAGTAAACAATAAGTGGATTTACACAAACGCGACTGATTTCCATATTTTTCATCACTTCATTTTATTACTGGGTTTACTGATATGCTCATTTATTTATAGGGCAATCCAGTATTGATTCATTCCGATGCACTATGCATAAACACATAAAAGAGAGTGATAACAATAGGAATACATTTTCAGTCTTTTAAATACTGCATTTTTTCCGATAGTCTTCATTAGATCCGCTACGAGAATATGAGCTATGTCTTTCGGGGAGCTCCAGCCGGTCCCTCTGCCCAAGTGGCTCTGGATTTATGGGGGTGTAAGGGAGAGCAGGATGCGATTCCCGCCTCGGTGGCAGCTGCTTCCCCAGCTCTGCCGCCTTTCTATCCCCCCAGGGCTTTTTTCCACAAGAGGTGTGGGGTGATTTTATCCCAAAAGGTGGATTCTGATCCCCTGAAGGCGGGTTCCTGGGCTGCACCAGTGCCAGGCGGTGTGAGATGGACACCAGTGCTGCTGCTCCTGGGGTGAGGCTGGCGGGGGCCTGGGCACTCTTTCCCCCCTCTCTTCCCCCCTTTTTTCCCCCCTTTTTCCTCCCCTCTTTTGCCCCCTCTTTTCCTTCCTCTTTACCCCCTCCCTTTTAATCTTTTCCCCTCCTTTTTTAATCTTTTTCCCCTCTTTTTTAATCTTTTTCCTCTCTTTTTCCCTCTTTCCCCTCTTTTTCCCTCTCTTTCCCCTCTTTTTCCCTCTCTTTTCCCTCTTTTCCCCCTCTTCTTCCAAATTTTTTAAAATGCTTCTTCAATACATTTTTTCCCTCGCAAAGCACACTTTTCAGCGCTGCCCATGAATATTAACCAGGGAGAGCGGAGCGCTACATCATCTGCGTCACGGGAAGGAGCCCATAAAAGCGCGGTGATGAATGGCGAGCCTTCCCCCTCCGCTCCTTCTTGGAAAAGGGAAGGGGGGGAAAAAAAAATAATATCATTTTGAAATATTAACCTGGGTTGGGGCGGATGGGCTTTTTGGGCCATTTCTCTCTGCCATTCCCAAATCCATTTCATATACATTTAGGTTCTTATATCCTTCCTATATAATTTTTTTCCTCGGGGCGAGGAGAATAAACCGCACCCGCAGAGAATAAACCCAGCTTTTATTTCCCCGCCCCGATTAGCTAAAGGACAGTTTCTTTCTCTCACCGAAAGCTGCCCGTGACAGCAGTTTAATGGCAACAGCTTGAGACGGACGAAGTTTGAATATCCTTGCGACGGAGAAAAGAGCAAAGCGAAAGCCCTGCTAATTACAAAAGTTGCTTTATGAAAGATAATTCAAAGCAATAATTTAGCAAACATAATCAAGTAGCGCAGATGGGGATTTTGATGAATAGTTTGCAACATGCAATTAGCAGCTCTTGCAGTTACATATCATTAACCCTCAGAGCACAAAAATTATTTTCTCATTATTAGATGAAAAGGTAAAATTAAGCTGACTAGACAGTAAAGGAACAAACTACAATTAATTACCTTCATTTATTACAGTCATTATTTTAAACTTATTTTTTTTTACTCTGATAGATAGACGAAAACATCTAAATTAAAAGTTTTGTTCTGCTAAATGGGAGGTGACACTTTGGGATGCTCGGGGTGCACCCGTGTGCCAAGGCCATCCCGGCTTCATCCCAGCTTCATCCCGGACTCGGGGACCAGCGGGATCCCCCTCATCACCCCTCTTCATCTGCACTGGGGATGCAGAGCCCCCTGTATCCCTGCCTGTCTCCTCCGCCAACCTGGACCACTGCCGCCAGCCACCCTGGGGAATTTTGCGTATTTTTTTTGGAAAATAATTTTGCAGGACAATAATTTTATGGGCTCGTGAGGAATCTGGCCCCGCTGGGAATGAACCTGCCCGGGTGGCACCTTCTCATGCCGACAGTCAGAAATCAGCCTGCTCCTTCGAGCCGCGTTGCGTTTGATGCTGAAGCCTTTCGTTTCGGCGCGTGTGCCGGTAGCAGATGGTTTGAAGTTGCCAACTGTCAGCAAATGCACTAAGAAAATAAATTAAGGAAAAAAAAAAAAAATCAAGGAAAAAACACAAC
>VXBO01013827.1:59208-81346 GCA_013400135.1 Rhinoptilus africanus
GATGGCTTTGTACATGGGTGCGATGGGTCTGGGCATGGGTGTGACGGGTCTGTGTGGGTGTACGATGGGCCTGTCCATGGGTTTGTGTGGGTGTGATGGATCTTTGCATGTGCGCGATGGGTTTGTGCAGGTGTGATGGGTCGGTGTGGGTGTGGGTGATGGGTCTGTGGGTGCGTGATGGGTTCGTGTGGGCGTGCGGTGGGTCTCCGTGCGTGTGTGATGGCTTTATGTGATGGGTTTGTGTATGTGAGATGGGTTTGTGCATGGGTGCGATGGGTTTGTGTGGATGGGTGATGGGCCCATGGGTGTGCAGTGGGTTTGTGTGGGTATGATGGGTTTGGGTGGGTGCGATGGGTCTGTGGGTGTGCGATGGGTTTGTGTGTGTGTGTGCATTGGGTTTGTGTGTGTGTGTGATGGATCTGTGTGTGTGCACAATGGGCTTGTCCATGTGTGATGGGTCTGTGGGTGCGCGATGGATCTGTGCACGTGTCTGATGGGTTTAAGGAGTCGGTCGGACGTGGGGCACCAGGAAGGCAGCAAAGGAGCCCGCCACAAGGTGGGGGCTCCCCGGTGCATGGCTAATGCCACACAGGGGGTCTAGCCCCATCACCTGGAGCTCTCCCCGGGGACAGCGGCTCCCTCCCAGGCTCCCCCCCTCCGCAGCGCTCCCACTCTCCCCGACTTCTTTACACATCAGCAAAAAAAGGCGAGGAAAATAGCAAAGGCTTGAATGAATTTTTTCATCAGTTTTCTTCAACATTTGGGGTCTCTGCTGCCGCTTTCTCCCCCGACAGCTGTTCCTCTCCGCTGAAAAAGAGCTCATTTGTGGTTTACTGCCACCGGTATTTAGATGGAAATAACCCACTACTTATCCTGCACTTGATCTCATGGATATAAGAATAAACTCACCGCCGGTGCAATGCAAATCCCGCGCCTTTGGAGAGGAGATGCTCAGACAGTCGGTCCTTACCATCGTACCGGGAGGAGGACCGGCTGCGCCGGGGGAGTTTTACCATTTTGTCAGTCAATTATAATAATATTTCTGCTTCCAAATGTTTAAANAATCATGAACGTGAACAACATATTTCTATGATGTTCCCTTTAACTAGAATTCTCAGGCTTTATTTTTAAATTATTGATCTTTTTGACATGAATTGCTTTTTGGCCTTGTGAAAAGGGTGTGAGCTGCTTCTGCCTTTGGAGGAATGGTCCGGGGGCTGCAGAGGGGAAGAGGGGGGGAAGGAGGAGTGTGATGGGTCTGGGGGTGTGTGTGATGGGTCTGGGCATGGGTGCGATGGCTTTGTACATGGGTGCGATGGGTCTGGGCATGGGTTTGATGGGTCTGGGCATGGGTTTGATGGCTTTGTACATGGGTGTGATGGGTCTGGACATGGGTGTGATGGCTTTCAGCATGNATGGGTCTGTGGGTGTGCGATGGGTTTGTGTGTGTGTGTGCATTGGGTTTGTGTGTGTGTGTGATGGATCTGTGTGTGTGCACAATGGGCTTGTCCATGTGTGATGGGTCTGTGGGTGCGCGATGGATCTGTGCACGTGTCTGATGGGTTTAAGGAGTCGGTCGGACGTGGGGCACCAGGAAGGCAGCAAAGGAGCCCGCCACAAGGTGGGGGCTCCCCGGTGCATGGCTAATGCCACACAGGGGGTCTAGCCCCATCACCTGGAGCTCTCCCCGGGGACAGCCGCTCCCTCCCAGGCTCCCCCCCTCCGCAGCGCTCCCACTCTCCCCGACTTCTTTACACATCAGCAAAAAAAGGCGAGGAAAATAGCAAAGGCTTGAATGAATTTTTTCATCAGTTTTCTTCAACATTTGGGGTCTCTGCTGCCGCTTTCTCCCCCGACAGCTGTTCCTCTCCGCTGAAAAAGAGCTCATTTGTGGTTTACTGCCACCGGTATTTAGATGGAAATAACCCACTACTTATCCTGCACTTGATCTCATGGATATAAGAATAAACTCACCGCCGGTGCAATGCAAATCCCGCGCCTTTGGAGAGGAGATGCTCAGACAGTCGGTCCTTACCATCGTACCGGGAGGAGGACCGGCTGCGCCGGGGGAGTTTTACCATTTTGTCAGTCAATTATAATAATATTTCTGCTTCCAAATGTTTAAAAAGTTGGCTTCGGAAGGTATAATCATGGCACAGAGGCCAGCCTGACAATAGTAATTAATTAGGCTATTACGCATTCTACAGTGATAATTGCTTTGCTGGAAAGTCACCAGCCATGAAAAGGACCCGGCGTGTAAATGTAATTCATCACGCGGCGGCGATCCCGCGCCGCTGCCGGGCCTCACCTTGAGCCCATGGATGCTGTGGAGGGAGACGGGGAGGAGGGGGGGGAAATAGAAATTAATAGTATGTTGATATATAATGCAGAGGCAGAGCTCGCCGCTGGCCGCCAAGGGCTTTGCGGGCGGAGGGAGAGCGGTTGGCGGTGGCTTTGCCGTTGCCGATGGGCATCCCGGTGGTGAGGGGAGCGGGGATGACACCATCCCGACCCCATCGAGCTGCTTGCAGGGATGTTCAGCTCCCCGCTCTTCAGCAATTTTCTCCTCTTTTTAGCAAGATGCGGGTAACATCACCCTCTCGGATGCTTCTGCCCTGAGAGAGCAAACATTCAGGGTTTTTTTTTTACGAAACCTTGATTTTATGGCTGATGTGGGCTTTTTCCAGGGATTTATTCAACTCCACGTGAGCAATAACAGCGGTTTCAGAGGTGGGGTGAGCTGTGCTGTGCAGCACCTGGAGCTGCTCCGGTGGGAATCACCCCTGGCATTTTGGTGAATTATCCCCACCCGGAAAAGGTCGCTGAAAATTTTAAATATCTTTTTTTTCACTGACATTTCCTTGAAGTTTAGTGGGGCTCGGAAACAGCGGAGCAGACGCCTGGCTCGCTGTCCTGCCGATCGGTCGTGCCGGTGATGCCGCGGCACCGACATGGGCTGAAACATGCCGGCCCTGAGCCAGAGCCCGGCGTTGGGGGGATGGGGCTGGTGAAATGGCCCCCAAATGCCTCCTTACCAGCAAACTGCGGGTCCTGCGGCTGCAATTAAGATGCTGATGGTAGTTAGTGGGTGGAAAGGCATTACGCTGCCTCCTGGAGTGCTCTGTGGGAAGGTGGGCTGAGCGGAGGGTCCACCCCTTGCATGAACCAGGAGGAAACACAGATCCATCCCCAGGGAGCCTGTGGCTGGTGGTCATGGAGAGGTGAGGTCCATGGACCACGGCGTGGGGATGCTGCAGGCTCCTGCCTGCCCCGGAGCCACAGGGGGGGATGCTCCGATCCCCATGAGGATTGCCAAGGAGAGGGAAAGGCTTCGATGTTTCCCCTTGAAAAACACTTTGTCTCTATGATGTGACTTCGGGAATAAAACTCAGCAAAAGCAGCCCAGTTTGAAGGTCTAGGCCGGCTCCTCCTCGCTGGCACAGGTTGGGGGTGCACGGGGGGGCAGCCACGGGTGAAGGAGAGGTGATGGAGACCACATTAGGGCTCTCTCTTTGCTCTGCACCCTTTGGTTGATGCCGTCGCAGGGGAGATGACGGTCTTCAGAGCAGCTCGAGCAGGTCCAGGCGTCCCCGGCGCCCCGCGGCAGAGCCATGCCGATGGGCTGTGCCCGCTCCCTCTCCTCTCCCCTGCAAAGGCCGAAGGGCGCGGGATGTTGCGGGGGGATCACAGAGGGCTGATGCCGTGGAGCCCCCCAGCATCACCATGTCTCTGCAGCCTTAGGGGTCCCCCGGCAGGGCTCCCCGTGCCACCCCAATGCCGCATGCCACCGGCGAGTTCGGCAGGCGCGATGCCGTCCTGCTGTAATACACAGGCAGCGCCGCTTGCCGTCTGCTTGCTGCTCCCCCCCATCCTTCCCCACTTTATTATTATTATTTTAAAGCACCCTGAAGCCAAGCGTTTTTTGCAGAAGGCTGAAGAAAAGCCCCTAAATTCCTCCTCTGCTGGAAGCATGGTGCCGAGAAAGTAGGTTTGTGTACGAGACGCTATAAAAAGCCCGGCTTATACAATTTTAACAATAGAAAAATGATCTTTGTGCTCCAGTGCCTGCGAGCTTGGAAGGAGAAGGCGGTTTGCTCAGGTGGCTGCTGGATTACAAATGAGCGGTTTGCTTTGGGTTTGAATGACAAGCAATCGCAATCCGGGCTGGCGGGGTGAGCTGGGAGCTCCGCCGGCACAGAGCGGATGGGCGGAGGGAAAGGATGCTCCCGCACGGGAGCTCGGGACCTGCCACCGGGCTGAGGCGCGAAGTTCAGGCTTCGTTTAGCCCATCGGTGGCTTCAGAGTGGTTTAATTGACTAGACCGCCGTTGGTAACGGTGTGTCTGCCAGCACTGAATGCCGGGTGGGCGCCTCTTCCTCCATCGCCAGTTGGCACGGGCACCCAGTTTGGATCAGACTGGCTATTTTCCAGGTGGGAATGGGTCACCTGCATCCCTGCTGCCTGCACCCAGGGCGACAGGGACACAGAGGTCTGTGTGCTCCACCGGCACCCCATCCCATCCGCTGCAGGGGTAGCAAGGGCACCCTTGTCAAACAAAATGAGCCGGAGGCCGGTGGGCAGCAGCCCCCGCCCTGAGGTGTCAGCACGCCTTGAAGAATTAAGGGGAGTAAATGATTCATGCTCATAAATGTTGGATGGGAGCGGGCGGCAGATTAATATGTTGTTCGGTTATTGGTGATGTGATGTGCCGTCTGCCCACCGCCCAGCCGGCGTGAGCATCACCGCACCCCGGCCGCCGAGGGGGATGGGGACACAATGTCCTGGTCCTGGTGCACGGGACAAGCATCGCTCCTGCCCATGGCATGGCCCCAGCCGTGCCGTGCCAGGGAGGGTGGCCGGGGAGGGCTGTGTGCCGGATCCGGCCCAGCAAGCACGACAACAGGCAGGCTTCTTTATTTCTTATTTAAGCGCCGACATTAAATTATAATTTTCATTTACTCAGAGTGCATCAATGATTTAGGGCGACGTGACGTGGCAGCGGCGCGAGGAGTTTAGCCAAAGGCTGTGAGCGGCTGCGTGGGTCACAGAGCCGTGCCGGGGGGACCCGTGTGCCGGTCGTGGGTGGCACCGGTCCCGGTGGCTCGGCAGAGCTCGCTCCTGCCCCGCAGAGCCGGTTCCCTCCCCCAAGCCCATCTCTCACCCCCTTTTTCCATCTCCCTGCAGGTGATTGCACTTAGTAAGAGAAGCAAGGAGGCTGAGACGGCTTTCCTGAGCGTTTACAAGCAATTAATCGAAGCTCCAGGTAAGCAACGCGGTGGCGACCTGGCTGCCTAACGAGTTGTGTGCCGGCGCCGGTGCCGAGAGGAGCCAGCGAGGACCGCGGCAGCGCTGCCGGCCCCATCCCGGCACGGCACGGCTGGCATCGCCGACCTCCGCTGGCGCATGGTGCTCTGGAGATACCAGCCGAAGAGAGGAGTGGAGACAGCTTTTGCCATCGCTGTGTTTCAGCCCCTGAGCCAAATGCATCTTGACATTAGGAAAGGAATACATTTGCTCAGCCCTTGTAATAACACTGCGGCTATCCCCACTTGTCTTTTTGACGGTAAGTTAACCAAAACGACCGAGCGCCGGCTCGCAGCACGGCTCCTGGCACCGGCCGTGGCTTGGGGACGGCATTCCCCGTTTCACCGCTGTGCTGGGGTGTAGCCCCTGTCCGGGCGCCGCTTGAAGTCTTGGGAGGGGGAAACTGAGGCACGGGGCAGCCCTGAGGCTTGTGTTGGCAGAGTCAGTGCTAGGGCTGGGTGAGGGGGTGGAACCCCCCTCTTCCTGCTGCTCCCGGCTCCCTGCCATGGGCTCTGCCGCGCTCTGAGCTGGGGGTGCCGGCTGTGCCGAGCACGGCGGCACAGAGCATCCCCCGGCACGGCGAGGACGGAGAGCTGCAAACGGCTGAAGATGCGCAGAAGGGCTCCTGCAGGGCCACTAATTCATTTTCCAGACATTTAGGAATAACAAAATGTTTTAATGATTTCTTAGGGGAATTAGGGAGACATATTTTTGTCCTCATTAAATTTTCTCCTGTGCTAGAAGAACCAAATGTCAGCTCAGTTTCCAGAACCCGGTTGTCTTCCCTCTTCACCTCCTCCTGCTCGCACACACGTGCACACACATGTACACGCATGCACACCCCAAAATTGCTCCTTTGTTATCTCTGCAACCCCCCCTCCTCTTCCTCCCCTCTCTCTGCTCTCCTGCAGCACCCATCCCTTGCTCCCCTCTCCCCTCCTGCTCCCCAAACCCTCCCGCCCGTCGTTTTGCCCCCGTCTGTTACATGTCCATGTGTCTCTCGACAGGCGAACTCTTTGTGGAATACTTTACAAGCGCCACATAAGTCCTGATTCGACATTTTTTGCTTTGAATGGCTGCTGTCAACACAAATCTCTGGCAGAGACTGTAACGGAGCCTGATTGCTCAGCAAGTATTTTGATAAGTGAGCTGGCTGTGTGTCTGTAATTACGGGAGAAAACCGTAAATCTTTTGGATATTGTTCACACAGATGTGGCGTGAAGGGAAGGGGGGGAAGCAGTAAAATGTGTTAAAAGCATAATTAATGTCATTGTTGTTGGGGATGATTTGATTTAAGGCTGACTTTGACTCGTGGAGGGATTCATAGGGCGCCGGTGGATGCGTTTGAGCAGGTTGGGATGGATGGGGTGGTGGAGGAGGTGCTGCCCCGGTGGGAGAGGGTATGGCACCGCGGATGTGCCGTGGAGGTACCATGGATGCACCATGCGCACACATGGATGCACCGTGCACGCACATGGATGCATCACAGATGCACCGTGGGTGTACCATGGGTGCTCCATGGGCACCCCGTGCTCCCCGTGGAGCCGGGCAGCAGCACGGAGCAGATGTCACCCTTCGGCCCCCGGCACGGGGACCTTTGCCGAAGCCCAGGCCGAGTGGCCGGGCACAGGGATGGCCGAGCAGCTGGTCCCCAGGGACACACGTTCTCCCTGGAGCTGTGCATGGTCAGGAGAAGGTGATGAGCACCCAGGACCCCTCCTGCCCCATCCCACCATCCCACCGGGGCCTTGAGCTGCTCCAGCGGCTGTGCAGTGGCTGCACGATGCTGCAGTGGGGGGTGTCCGGGACCACGGCTGCTGGTGGCCCAGGTCCCCTCCAGCATGGGGAGAGCCCCCTGGCCCTATTCCCCCGTGCTGGGGCTGGGGACCCCAGGAGGGACCCCTGCCCACCGCTCCTGTCCCTGCTGCAGCGCAGCCAGTGCCACTAAAGGACAGCCAATAACGCCAGCTAGTGGCAGCACTTATTATATAGCTAAAAAATTTATATATATGTATGTCTCTGTGTGTATATATGAAAAAAAAAAGTATATTTATAGTGGGCGAGCTTATGGAGCAGTAGATAAGCGTGCCTGGGCAGTGGGTTCCCCTTGCGGCAGGGATTTGCCGTGTCCCAGGGGAGCTGTCTGTGCCGTCGGTGGGCGATGCCGTGCCGTGGCCCCTGGGAATGCGGGAGCTGCCGCCGTCGGACACAGCGCCGGAGCGTGTGGCACCCCGAGGTCCTGTTTTGGCACATGCCTCTCTCGTGTCACCCGTCACCCGGCCGTGCCGCCGGTGAGTCACCTCTAACCTGTCCCAGTGGGGGCCGTGGCCCATGGAGGAAGGGACTGTCCCCTGCGTCGTGGGGGAGAGCGTGGCTCAGAGCGTGACGGCACATGGCATCCGCGGTGCCTTGGTGCGAGGAGGCGATGTGCTTGGTTTCAAGCGGAACCTCTCTCCGGCCCTGCAGCAGGAGGGGGTGTGCGCTGGCAGCACCAGCACAGGATGAGCTTGGTGTGAGCTTGGCGTGAGCCTGGCATGAGCTTGGCGTGAGCTTGGCGTGAGCTTGGTGTCCGGCCCCAGCAGCCCTTTGGTGCATCCAAACGCCTCGCAAGTGGTAGTAGAGCCCTCCCCGCAGCCGAGCGCTGCCCTTTCCCGGTGGCTGGACAGTGTGGCATTAGCACAATGTAATTAACCCCAACGGGCATTTTGCATCAGCGCTGCCCCAGCTGATGTAGGAAGCGGAGCCGGAACAACGCTTGCTCTTTTTCCCATCTAAAAGTTCCACTCCTGACTACTTCATCCCAGGATGTCGGTTCCAAACGCTGGGGGATCTCCCTGGCTGTGTTTCAGTAGCAGGGCTGCGGCTCGTGGAAGGGGAAACGCTGACCCGAGGAAAATCCCCAGAGCTTTTATTGCTCGGGCCAGTTCCTCCCATATTATTTCTCATCATGGAGCCGAGAGGAGTTGCCGACGTGGATCAGATGGGGCCTGCCCCAGCATTTATCCCTGTGGAGGCAGCTCACAGGCTGGCACAGAGCCTCCTGCCAACACCTCCGGGGCCGGGGGAGCGTGGGGGGACCCCAGCCCCCATAGCTGGGGAGCTGGGGCCCTGGAGCGCAGGGTTTAATTAGCCGTATCGTTATCTCAGCTCACGTACTTATGGGTGTTATTAATGGCTGTGAGAGCATCCAGCCTGATTCGGGATGCTCCACATGGCTGTGACGCCCTTCAATGGCATGCTGCTTGGATAGGGAGCCATCATGAAGGATGCCAAGCTGAAGGATGCCGTGGGCAGCCCGGGAGTCACCGAA
The DNA here is from genome assembly GCA_013400135.1 of Rhinoptilus africanus. Taxonomy (NCBI): domain Eukaryota; kingdom Metazoa; phylum Chordata; class Aves; order Charadriiformes; family Glareolidae; genus Rhinoptilus; species Rhinoptilus africanus. The sequence continues at coordinate 67,823 of VXBO01013827.1, forward strand.
TCGGTGCCAAAACCGGCAGCACACCGGCAGGGCTCAGTGCCCACCTCTGGCTGGGTCCCCACAGCCAAGCTCTGGGCACAAAACTGTCTGTGGGGTCTCCGTGACATCCAACAGAAAGAAGTGGGGACATTCGCCATGGAGAAGGATGCTCAGGGGGCTTTTGGCATTAGCGTACAGGGTCTGGCAGTCGCTGGTCCCAGCACCCACCTCCGAATGGGTCCCTACAGCCAAGCTCTGGGCACAAAACTGTCTGTGGGGTCTCTGTGACATCCAGTAGAAAGGAGGGAGGATGTTCTCCATGGAGAAGGATGCTCGTGGGGCTTTCAGCATTAGCACGGGGGGTCTGGCGGTCGCTGGTCCTGCGGGGAAGCCGTGTGGCGAGCAGCGTCGCTCATTTGCAAGGAGCATCTGTGCTGGGCGCTTGCAGGGAGGAGCACAGGCCAAATCCTGCGTCTTTTGGGCAGGTTCACCCCAAAGATGCCCAGTGCTGCGGTTGGGCTGTGCCAAGGCAGCCCCAGATCATCCCGAATCCCGTGGCACAGCCATGGTGGTGCCGGACCCCCTTCATCCTGCACCGCTGCCATCTCAGGGGCTCGCTGAGCAGAAGACCTGTTCTGCGTCCCATTCTGAGCAGCGGCAGCCAGTTATTTGATTTTTTTCCCATCACCGTTATTATTTTTTTACCCTTGGATGCATGCCATGTGTCCGTGCCGTACTGTAGTGCGCCCGGCTCCGTCCCACTTCCCTGTTTGCCTAACTTTTTGACCCTGGAGAATTCAAATCTATTTTCTTCCCTCTTCTTTTCTAAAAAAAAAAAAAAAAAAAACCCACAAAAACCACCCAAACCTATATTAACCTGGCTCAATAGGAGGCATTTTCTTGAACTTATTAAAAAATCCAGACTTGTAAATTAATTTGTTCGTGTTGTACAATGGCAGTGCAGATGGACTCATTAGCATGCACACAACAAATAATTATAGATGAATTTTTAGCTGGCCTGCTTAATGGGCTTGCTGGGTTAATTATGTCAATGTATAATTACATCAGCCCTGGGAGACATAATGGCACACCCTGCTGAGCAGACACTAGCTAATGATGGTGTAATGCTGACAGAGGGAAGACGGAGGGCTCTGAATGCACCTGCTTACCTCGGCACAAACCGCCATTGTCTGCGCCCAAAGGGGCCAGCGCTGGCGGCGCCGTGGCCACTGGTGCCGCGGGTGCCACCGGCTCGCTCGGGGAGGTGATGCCCCCCACGCGTCCCTCGGAGTTGGCGACGGAAAGCGTGGGACCGAGGGGTGCCCCAGGGTCGGAGGGGTCACCCATGCCGGTCTTAAGTGGGGTGCGGAGGGACGCTGCCCTGGGGTGGGCAGCGGGTCCCCGAGGAGGTGGGAGAGGGACGGTGGCGGGTATCCCTGCCGCTCACCGCCACGTCCCTTGTCCCGCAGACCCTGCTCCTGTGCTGGAGGCAGCCCGGAGCCTGGAGGACCGGCTACAGCAGCTCCAGCGCTTCGAGCCTGAAACCACCCCCCTGAAGGACCTCAGCCACCCCTGGAAGAAGCACCCGGAGCTCGTTGGCACCAAAGGTACCCCCCGGCTCCGTCTGCCCCGTGTGGCAGCGGCGGTCCCCACACATGCCTCCGAGCATCCCCAGGATGCAGAGGGTCTCGAGGCCGGGACCTGTCCCCTGGCCCGAGGTCCCTGGTGGCCGCCGCTGCTGTCCCCCGCGCGGCTGTGTGACACGTGTCCCCCCGCAGAGCACAGAGAGGGGACGTCGCCGGCGGCCGGGCTCGCGGCAGTGGCCGAGCCCCCACTCTCCGGCGTCGACGGCAAAGCGCTGTGCGCAGAAACCTCGCTGCAGAGAAATGAGGCAGAAAAGCAAAAGTACGTGAGTAGCAGGGCTGGGGCTCCACACCCCGCAGCCGGGGTCATGGCAGGGTGCCGGCGGGACACGCGGCTCTCTCCCTGCTCCTGCGTAGGGGTGTCCCTCTGTCATTCCCTCTCCTCCTTCCCTTTGCGCCACCTTTGCTGTCCAGGTTGAGATGGGATGCATCCAGCCTGGAAACCAGATACACAGTCCTGGGTGCTCTGAGTGTCCATCTGTCCATCCATCCCCTCTCCCAGGTGGATTTTGGGCAGCATCGGGCGCAGGCGGAGCCGGGGCAGGTCCCTCCTGCCAGCCTCTTGCCCTATTTCCTTGGCACGTGGCTTTGCTCGGACAAATGGGTTAAATCCAGGTCAGCAGATGAACCTCATTAAGTGGCCTTTTAATTTGGAGGCTCCCGGCTTTCCCGCCGCCTTCATTGTTATTCCTTAACACGCTGCACCGGGAAACAAATGAGGAATCTTTAAATCCTAAATTGCAGATCTCTGCGAGTAAGTTCCTGGCAAGTGCAGGCTATAAATAATGCAGAATAACTTTTCCCTGATTGCTTCCCCCCCTCCAATTAACTACAGGAGGGGGTGGGCTGCTGTCTCCCCCATCGGAGGGGTTTCAGCCACAGGGATCAGGACTATTTTCAGCCCAAAGTGAATTTTTTACACCCGGAGCAATAAACCCCATAACATCAGGGGGTAACATGGCTTGAGCGTGTCCCGGCGTCCACTGGCGGGTCTTTCCCTTTGTCACTGAGTGATGGGGACACAGCGAGGGGGTCTCTGTGTGCCCTCGGGGGGCTGTGGGGTCAGCAGGGCCATGGTGGCACCGGCATGTCACTGATGCCTGTCTTTTGCAGGGGGCTGCAGGAAGCACAGGTCACTTTGGCCGCTCGGCTGGGGGAGGCAGAGGAGAAGATCAAAGTGCTCCACGCAGGTAGGGGGGCTGGGGCAGGGGCCGCTGGCCATGGGGGGCCAAGCCCTGACCCCACAGTTCACCCTCCTCTTCCTCCTCCCAGCACTGAAGGCCACCCAGACGGAGCTGCTGGAGCTGCGGTGTAAATACGACGAGGAAGCCGCGTCCAAGTAAGCCGCCGGCGCTGCCCGGTCGTGCCCAAGGCTGAGCTGAGCAGCCTGCGGCAGTGCCGGCACATCCACGCCGTGCTTGAGGAGCTGAGATGCTTTAAGTGACCATCGCAGCATCCCAAGTCACGGGAGCTCCCTAAACCTAAGGCAGGAGCCCTCACCGGCCGTGGAGGGCTGTGTCCTTGCCCCCACGCTGGCTGACCCCTCTTGCTTTCTCATCGCAGGGCAGACGAAGTAGCCATGATCATGACGAACCTCGAAAAAGCCAACCAGGTGAGCCGGGAGCTGATTTTCCAGCCGGAGCAGGGCACATACCCTGCTCCCCTTCTGCCTGCTCAGCGGCGGCCCCCCAACCACTGTACCCACCACAGCACCCCAAGGCCTGGGTGTCTGTCCCCCAAAATGGTACTGGGGTGGCCGGACTCCAGGACTGGGAAGCCCTACAAAGTGAGGCTCTGGTTTCCTTCAGCCGGTGGCTCCTCCGAACCAGCCCGGCGGGACCCCCTGCCCCATACTGAGGGTCACTGGTGTGTTTGGGCTCCCACTGGTGTCCACTTTGGCTGCTGGAGCCGGCGTTTGTCACCTCCAGCCTCTGACAGTTGTTTCGGGGCACGACCCACACCAGCCTGGTGCTGGTTTCTGACGCAATTCCTTCTGGTTTTATCCATTCCTGTGCATTAGTTCTATTGAATTCTGAAAATGTAGCTACAAACAAATGCCCGTGGATAATGAAAGAGGCTTAAAGAGCAAATTGCACGTAAATAGTGTCCTGGCGGTGGGCTGCTGGTGCCCAGAGATCAGGACTGGGAACCGTGTTAGGATGTGGGGAGCCGAAATACACGGCGGGGCTTATGGTGACGGTGGTGGGAGTGGGATGCTGAGGAGAGGCGCGGGTGGGTGCGGGTCCTGCCCTGCCCTGCCTGGGGGGAAATGAGCTGCGGGTGCCCGGCCTGAGGTGCTTTGTGCTCTCTTTCAGCGAGCGGAGGCGGCGCAGAGGGAAGTGGAGAGTTTGCGGGAGCAACTGGCGGCCGTGAACAGCTCTCTCCGCCTGGCCTGCTGCTCCCCGCCGGGCGCCGCCGGGGTGAGGGCAGCACCCTGTCGTGGCCAGGAGCACCCCATCATGGCCAGCAGCACCACATCATGGCCAGCAGCATCCCATCGTGGCCAGCAGCATCTATCACATCCAGGAGCATCCCACTGCACTTGGGAGCATCCCATCATAGCTAGGAGCACCCCATAGCAGCCCGGAGCACCCTAGCATGTTCAGGAGCATCCCGTTGCATTCGGGACCACCCTTTAGCGCCAACATGTTTGTGACAAAGCCTGAAATGCCCGTGACTGAGGCGTTTTTTGGCCATGGGGCAAAAGCAGCCCCAGCCTTTTATGGGGAGGGGGAACATGCACCCCCATAGCACTGAGATGTACCTGGGAGACCTTTAAGAGCAGAGGAAAGGTCTGTCCCTCCCCAGCGTCACCCTGGGGTCCCTGTCCTGCAGGGCTGAGTCCGGGATTCACCTGCTACCCTTGGGGATGCATCTGATGGGGGAGGATGGCCCTTGTCCCCATGTCGGGCGGCTGGGACTGACGGTGTCCCCTCTCCCGGCAGGACAAAGTGAACTATTCCATGTGCTCAGGGTCGAGGCTGGAGGCGGCTCTGGCTGCCAAGGACCGGGAGATCCTGCGGCTCCTGAAGGATGTCCAGCACCTCCAGAGCTCGCTGCAGGAGCTGGAGGAGTCCTCTGCCAACCAGATCGCCGAGCTGGAGGGGCAGCTGGCCGCCAAGAACGAAGCCATCGAGGTGCGCCCGGGGGGGCTGGGGACTTGCCGGGGAGGGGGATAGGTGCGGGTCCGGCCGTGCCGGGTGTGCACCGGGAGCCGGCTGTGAGGAATTCCCTCCTCTGCTCCGCAGAAGCTGGAGGAGAAGCTGCAGGCGCAGGCGGACTACGAGGAGATCAAAACAGAGCTGAGGTATGGCTCGACCAGCATCCGTGCCCGCTGCCTGCCTGTCCCCCGGCCAGCCGGGTGCTGCCGGCACCCACGGCACACTTCGGCAGCCGTAACGCTGGGCGGCTTGACGGCAGCGAAAAGCCCTGCCCGCCGAGTCACCCCCCTTGTCTCCCTCCCAGCATCCTGAAGGCGATGAAGGTGGCCTCCGCCAGCTGCAGCCTTCCCCAGGCAAGTGCCGCGGTGCGTGCCGGCGCGCTGGCCGGGCTGGGGTGTGCTTGCCAGCCCTGCCGCCGGTGGCTCCGCTGCCCTTTCCCATCTCGGCTTGGCTCCTTGCAGAGCATATCGAAGGCAGAGGAGGCCCTGCTGCTGGGGAAGGAGGCTTTCTACCCCTCGCAGAAGTACCTGCTGGAGAAGCCCAGCCTGCTGGCCAGCACTGGTAGGGTCCCTGGGGCCTGTGGCATCCCCGATCCCACTGGGAGCATCCCTGGGAATACAGGAAGCAGGGCCGGATCCTGCCCTGGCTGTGGGAAGGAGCCAGGGGCCAGCAGTGGGGCTGGGGGATGGATGAGGGGTGGGATGCCGCCTGGGGGAACTGAGGCAGGAGNCTTTCCCGGGGGGTGAGCGGCTTTCGGGGGACCCCAAGACCCCCCACCTCCCTCCGCCTGTCTACAAGAGCGAGAGCACCGGTGGGGGGCCGCCCTTCTCCTCCGCCTTCTTCGGGGCCAAAAGCGGCACCGTGCCCCCCGCCGCCATGCCGGCCGCCACCAGCCCGCCCGGCGAGCCGTCCGAGGGCAGCGCCGGCAGCTCTGCCGACGAGGAGCAGCTGGACACGGCAGAAATCGCCTTCCAGGTGAAGGAGCAGCTGCTGAAGCACAACATCGGGCAGCGGGTCTTCGGGCATTACGTGCTGGGGCTGTCGCAGGGCTCCGTCAGCGAGATCCTGGCCCGGCCCAAGCCCTGGCGCAAGCTGACGGTGAAGGGCAAGGAGCCGTTCATCAAGATGAAGCAGTTCCTCTCCGACGAGCAGAACGTGCTGGCCCTGAGGACTATCCAGGTGCGCCAGAGAGGTGAGTGGTTGGGCTGGCCCCGGCCTCGGGGATTGTCCCTCATGGTCCCGGCGGGGTGGGCTGGAGCCCCGGAAAATGGTAGCAATTAACAAGAGCCCGTTGTGGAAGCTGCATCCCTGGACGTGCTTTACTCATTTATTCCGACAAGTGCCATTTAATTATTCATCAGGCTCTTCCGTGGCGTACGAATCAATGTGCTCGGGAATATTTCGTTGAAATAATGAAGTCTTAATGCTGCGGGACCTCGGTGCGGTGTCGGCACCGCCGCGAGACGGTGCCGCCCTGCTGCCTGCAGGCACAGCTCNGGGTGGGATGCCGCCTGGGGGAACTGAGGCAGGAGATGCTTTGCTGCGAGGCCGTGCCGGGACCCCCGACCAGGGAGACTCTAGTGTGTCTCCCTCTCTCTCATCCATCTCTAGAGGAGGATCACTCCGAAGACGAGTCAGGGAAGGATTCGCTGGGCATGGAGCAGCCGTACCCGTCCCCCCCGCACGCCCCGGCGGACGAACCCGCCCCCCCCACTCCCCTCCCGCCTCCGCCCGGCCCCAGCCTGGCCCCCGCCGGCCCCCCGACTTTCTCGCTCTCCCCTTTCCCGGGGGGTGAGCGGCTTTCGGGGGACCCCAAGACCCCCCACCTCCCTCCGCCTGTCTACAAGAGCGAGAGCACCGGTGGGGGGCCGCCCTTCTCCTCCCCCTTCTTCGGGGCCAAAAGCGGCACCGTGCCCCCCGCCGCCATGCCGGCCGCCACCAGCCCGCCCGGCGAGCCGTCCGAGGGCAGCGCCGGCAGCTCTGCCGACGAGGAGCAGCTGGACACGGCAGAAATCGCCTTCCAGGTGAAGGAGCAGCTGCTGAAGCACAACATCGGGCAGCGGGTCTTCGGGCATTACGTGCTGGGGCTGTCGCAGGGCTCCGTCAGCGAGATCCTGGCCCGGCCCAAGCCCTGGCGCAAGCTGACGGTGAAGGGCAAGGAGCCGTTCATCAAGATGAAGCAGTTCCTCTCCGACGAGCAGAACGTGCTGGCCCTGAGGACTATCCAGGTGCGCCAGAGAGGTGAGTGGTTGGGCTGGCCCCGGCCTCGGGGATTGTCCCTCATGGTCCCGGCGGGGTGGGCTGGAGCCCCGGAAAATGGTAGCAATTAACAAGAGCCCGTTGTGGAAGCTGCATCCCTGGACGTGCTTTACTCATTTATTCCGACAAGTGCCATTTAATTATTCATCAGGCTCTTCCGTGGCGTACGAATCAATGTGCTCGGGAATATTTCGTTGAAATAATGAAGTCTTAATGCTGCGGGACCTCGGTGCGGTGTCGGCACCGCCGCGAGACGGTGCCGCCCTGCTGCCTGCAGGCACAGCTCCGGGCACCGCGGCTCCCGGCCCCGTCTCTGCGGTGGCAGCAGCGGTGGCCGGTCACTCGTGTCCCTGCGGTGGCACAGGGATGGGGTGATGCTGGTCCATGCATCTGCTGGCATGCAACCTGGAGGGGCTCCAGTTTATCTCCTGGATCTGATTCAGCATTAAACCATCTCCTGCGGGAGGGCACGATGGCAGGGAGGGGGGCTGTGGTCCCCGTGCCCATGTCTCTGGCAAGGTGGCCAGGAGATGCTGTGCCGGAGGCAAGAGCTGGCCACGGGGGCTACCGGGGCTCCCTGCACTCCGGCTAGTGACTAATCGGGAGTGACATTTGTCTTAAAACCAGCATCCCTAAAAATAACTGAACATGAGGAGCAGTAAATACTTCCTGACACACAAGCGGAGCTTGTAAAACCAGCGCTGGTGACAAAGCTGTTATCCTGCCTCTTTGATCAGGTAGCATCACGCCGCGGATCAGGACGCCAGAGACTGGCTCTGACGACGCCATCAAAAGCATCCTGGAGCAGGCGAAGAAGGAGATCGAGTCGCAGAAGGGAGGTGGGTGCCGGCGTGTGGGTGGCCGAGCTCCCCGTGGCTGCGGGTCCCGCGGCACGGCAAAACACCCCCAAAACCGACAGTGTCCGGCACAGGGGTCTCTGCCTCCCCGAGGAAATTTTGACTGGCCCCTGCCAAGCCTGGATCTCCCGGCATGGTCCTGGAGAGGGTGGCACTGGGTGCCCGGCACCAGCCTAACCCCGTGGCTGGGCCAAAATGATCTTTATTTGGCATTTCTCCCGCTGACATCCATAGAGATTTGGGGCATGATGGGAAGAAATGCTGGTAAATACTGTTAGGGATGAAAGACTCCCCGTGCAACGGCATTTGTACCTGGGCTTTCAGAAACTTTGGATCTACCTTTTCCTCCCCCCTGCCCCAAACCAGATGATTAAATGCGGATGCACGATCCATCTGGCACAAGGAATCATTAAAGCAACTGTGCTCGCAGTCAATTACAAGAAATGAAATACATTAGAACAGGTAGTCTGCTGAGAAAGCAGAATCCCGGAGAATTAAATTAGACAGGAACAGTGGAAAGACAGACAGGGAAAACAAACATGTTTGTCTATTGCCGTTGTTGGTAATGGGATTTATTTTGCAATCGTCAAAAAAGAAGCCTGTTTAGAGCTGGGGGTGTCACAGCTTCTGCTTTGTGGGTGCTGCTGGTCCTTCTTCTGATCTGCACCCTCACAAGCCATCTACTGGATGGAGAGTGCTCTGAACCAGATTGGGCTAAAATCTCGTTTTTTCCTGCCGTTTTGAATTATGGCCACATGGTAAAATGCTGTGTGCCGCGCCTTGGGGCTCCCCTCACCTCTTTTTTTTTTTTTTTTCGCAGGGGAACCCAAAACGCCCTCGACGTCGCAGGCGGTGGCCAACGGGGCGGGCGGCAGCAGCTCGGAGGACGCCATCAAGAGCATCCTGGAGCAGGCGCGGCGGGAGATGCAGGCACAGCAGCAGGCGCTGCTGGAGATGGAGTCGGGGGGCAGCGGGCGCCCCGTGGACGCGTCGCCTGCCGAGCGCTCCACGCTGGCTGCCGTCAGCCAGAACATCGTCCCGACCTACGTCAAGCAGGAGGAGGGGAGCGGGGCCAGCCCCGGCCCCCCCCAGACACCCCTGGCCGTCCTCTCGCCCGCCGCCTTCGTCCAGAGCATCATCCGGAAGGTCAAGTCGGAGATCGGTGACGCCGGCTCCTACTTTGACCAGCACTGGGCGTCGGAGCGGAGCCTGCTCAGCCGACCCTACACCTCCATCTCGCCTTCGCTCTCCTCCTCCTCCTCCAGCTACTCCAGCATGGCCAATGGCCGGGGCTGGCCGCGGGGCGAGCCCAGCGAGGGTGGCACCAATGAGGATGAGCTGCCACTGGCGGACGACGAGCCCCACCGGCTGATGGAGATGAAGACGGAGGGAGCCGGCACAGAGCCGGTGGCTGGTGGTCGTCTCTCCTACTACCCTGCCTATGTGCCGCGGACCCTGAAGCCCACCGTGCCACCACTGACGCCAGAGCAGTATGAGATGTACATGTACAGGGAGGTGGACACGCTGGAGCTGACCCGGCAGGTCAAGGAGAAGTTAGCCAAGAACGGCATCTGCCAGAGGATCTTCGGAGAGAAGGTACCAGCCAGGAGAAGGGGGGTCTGGTGTCCTCTCCGCTTCATGACCCAGAGCCCAGGGCTCACTGGCTGCCTCTGCCAGCTCCTTCCAGGGTCCCCCCTCTCCCCGGTGGGTTTCCCCTTGGAGGATGCTGAGTCCTCAGGGTCTGACCCAATCCCAACCAGTCTCCCAGTGGCCACCACCCACTGGTTCGTGGCACATCCCACCAGGAACACCCTGTCCCCTGTGCAGAGCCCTGTGGGGACTGTCCTCCCAGCCCACTGGGTATCCCAGGGGGACCCACCATGGTCCCAGCACCCTGCGGCTGGGGCCAAGGGGTCGGACGTGCCGTGGGGCTGTAAGCACGGCAGTGGGGGCAACCTGCTTCCCCTCCCTCGACGTGGGGACGGAGGGCAAGCAGTAGCCTGGAGCCGGGGGGGAGCTTGCCCTGTCCCAGTGCAGTGACGCCTGCGCCGTGCCTAGGTGCTGGGGCTGTCCCAGGGCAGCGTGAGCGACATGCTGTCGCGGCCCAAGCCGTGGAGCAAGCTGACGCAGAAGGGTCGGGAGCCCTTCATCCGCATGCAGCTCTGGCTGACCGACCAGCTGGGACAAGGCATCAGCCAGCAGCCAACACCCTCCCAGGGTAAGTGCCACCGCTCTCCCCGTGGTCCCCTCGAGCCCTCACTGGCCCCGAGGCTTCTGCATCCATCTCCCACATCCTACCCCCACCCCATTGCGGGCATACCTGCCACCCCCAGTACCCGCACCCCGATACTGGGAAACCCCTTTCACCCCCTTCTCCTCTAATGCATCCAGCTCACTTTGAACCCCCTTAATTAGTCGCTTAGATGAATTAGGGCTGTTAGATCCTCAAATGTTATTCTGTAGAAACAGGTTTTGGAAGTCACCTAGTTTAAAAAAACAAAAAAAAGGAAAACCGCAACAAAAATCCTTGGCTTTGTGCCTGGCGTACGAAAGTAAGTGGGTTTATTTTTTAGATTGGTGGTATTTTCTCTCTACCGTTCCACTGTCTCCTCTCACTTTGCCATAGCCACCAGAAAAACTCGGCTGGCATCCCCCCTCTCCAGAGGGCAGAGCCATGGGCATCCCCAAAATAACCTTCCCGCTCCCGCCGTGTCCCCGCTGCTCTCCTCTCCTGCCATCCCTGCTGACCCCTCTCCCCCGGTGTCCCGCAGCCAGCCCGGCGGAGCCCCAGCCGTCCCCCTCGCCACCCCCCAGCCCCGCAGAGCACGAGAAGGGCTGCCAGGAGCCCCTCACCCTGGCCTTGGAGAGCAGCAAAGAAAACCAGCAGCCCGAGAGCCGGTCAACGCCTGCGCTGGGTGGAAAGACCTACTCCAACAGCCAGGGACCCGTGGGCATCCAGGAGATCGTGGCCATGTCCCCCGAGCTGGACACCTACTCCATCACCAAGAAGGTCAAGGAGGTCTTGACGGACAACAATTTAGGTGCGGACCTTCTCCCCGCCCGGGTTTTCGGGAGCTGCTGGTGAGGCTGCATGGATGCATCACCCCAATTCCCGTCTCTGCAGACACCCCCCCCCAGGTCCTCTGCGGGTACTCGGGGGAATCCCGGCGTGCTGGGGAGGATGCTGGCTAGGAAACGGGGTGCACCCTCTCTGTGGGGGGACTGTAGCGCCTGCCCTGCTGCTCTCCCCGGCTCTAACCACCTCTGCTTCTCCTCCGCCAGGCCAGCGGCTGTTTGGGGAGAGCATCCTGGGCCTGACGCAGGGCTCGGTGTCCGATCTCCTCTCCAGGCCCAAACCGTGGCACAAGCTGAGCCTGAAGGGGAGGGAGCCCTTCGTCCGCATGCAGCTCTGGCTCAACGACCCCCACAACGTGGAGAAGCTGCGTGACATGAAGAAGCTGGAGAAGAAAGGTGAGGGTCAGGGAGATGCAGCCTCCCCGGGTCCAGGCTGCTGGCCGAGGGGGAGCTCCCCAGGCTGGGGGGCGAGCGGCGCGCAGCTGGGTCTCCTCTCCTGCAGCCTACCTGAAACGTCGGTACGGGCTGATGAACGCCGGCTCGGACAGCGAGTCCCCCAGCGCCCGCTCCGAGTGCGCCAGCCCCAGCCTGCAGCCGCAGGACCTCAGCCTCCTCCAGATCAAGAAGCCGCGAGTGGTGCTGGCCCCGGAGGAGAAGGAAGCCCTGAAGAAAGCCTACCAGCTGGAACCCTACCCCTCCCAGCAGACCATCGAGCTGCTCTCCTTCCAGCTCAACCTCAAGACCAACACCGTCATCAACTGGTTCCACAACTACAGGTATGGGCGCTCCCAGACTTTGGAGGTCTCACGGTGCCGTGCCACCAAGGCGGTGCCACTGTTCCTCTTCCAGCCCTCCCAGTCCGTCTTGCCTGGATGGGGAAGGTGCAGACCCACATGTGGTCAATGAAGGTCCCCGGGTGCAGGATTGCGGCCAAAATGCTGCATGTGCCCTGGCTGGTGTGTAATCAGGAGGTGTCAACTACCTTCACCAAGGGCTACAAAGATGAGGAGGGGACTGGAACACCTCTCTTATGAAGATAGACTGAGGGAATTAGGTCTCTTTAGCCTGGAAAAGAGGCGTCTGAGGGGGGACCTTATCAACATTTATAAATACTTGAAGGGTGGGTGTCAGGAGGATGGGGCCAGGCTCTTTTCAGTAGTGCCCAGTGATAGGACAAGAGGGAACGGGCACAAACTTGACCATAGGAAGTTCCACCTATACATGAGGAGGAACTTCTTTCCCTTGAGGGTGGCAGAGCCCTGGCCCAGGCTGCCCAGGGAGGTGGGGGAATCTCCGTCTCTGGAGACATCCCAAACCCGCCTGGAGGCGTTCCTGTGCCCCCTGCTCTGGGTGACCCTGCTCTGGCAGGGGGTTGGACTAGATGATCTATTAAGGTCCCTTCCAACCCTATGATTCTGTGATTCTGTGATTCTAAGTTGAGCATCTAAAGAGGTTACCGTGCTCATGTCCACCTGCTCCCTGGTGCGGTACTCCACCTGCCGCTGAGCAGGAGCTCCAGGATGGCTGAGGGAAAGCCTTATGGAGGCTTCTGGAGCACAGGATCCATCCCCACAGCAGCCCAGCCCCAGAGAGCGGCTGTACTGCAGATGGACACACTGCTCCTGAATCCTCCCCAGACCCACGCCAAGAGCAACCGGCTCTGTCTCAGCAGCCCAGGTGATGGGCTGTGCCCTCTCCCCTGTATAAACCAGTATAAGGAGACATATAAGCGCTTGTGTTAAATCTGCCTCCAACTGCCTCCGACTCCCCCTGAGCAGCGTAAAGTAGTTGGTCAATATTTATGGGAGCCAGCTAAGGTTTCTCACATGAAGCGATCAAGTGGGAGTGTGGGGGAGAGCTTGAAAAATCAGGCTTTTTGGTGAAACATTGACTAATAGGGTTTTTAAACCCACCACCTTTCCCCTTACGTGGTTGCAGGAAAGCCCCTCCTGCTCTTGGTAAACACAACCACCCTAAAACAAACCTTTGAAAAATGTGGTTTATTAAACAACAACAAAAATAAGATAGTGGAAAACACTGGCTTGAAACAGCCCAAAGTGTTGCAAAATGCAGTTCCCATGTTCAAGCAGCAGTGATCTCCCCCCTTAAAATTGGTTTAAAGGCCAACAAGGTGAGGTTTTGCGTCTCACGCGGTGTCGTCGTGTTTTTCTGGGGGGAGATGCACTTTTGGGACGTGATGGTTGGTGGTCGCCAACCCACCGCGCTTGTGTCCCGGCAGGTCGCGGATGCGGCGGGAGATGCTGGTGGAGGGCACGCAGGACAACGACACGGACGCGGAGCAGAGTAGCGGGACGGCCATCCCCGGGCGCCGGGCGCCCCACAGCCCCGATTCGGATGCCGAGGACCGTAAACCCATGCTGGGGAAGGGCGAGCATCCCTGCGCCACCGCGCCCGTGAAGGTGAAGGAGGAGCAGGGGGAGGCGGGCAGCTGGGGCCGCCGGCGGGACTCGCACAGCCCGGCCGGGGCGGCCGAGGGGACCGGACCTCCCCAGGAGGAGCAGGGGACAGCCCCCCACGCCGCAGCCCCCA
>VXBO01013827.1:115509-160246 GCA_013400135.1 Rhinoptilus africanus
CCCCGCTCCTGGGTGGCAAAACACCCTGCGACGAGCAGGGCACCGCGGGCTGGGGGTGCAGCATGTCATGCTAAGGCCGTTTGGCCCCCACCCCCCCAAATATCCCTGTGTCCCCCCATCATCTCCTCCAGCAAAGGAGCCGGTGGAAGGGTAACAGGTCCGTGCTCCTCCCCGCAGCACCTGCGGCTGGCGCTGACGGAGCGGGGCCAGTGCCGCGTCCAACACCTCCGCTTCTCCTCCATCGTGGAGATGCTGCACCACTTCCATCGCTACCCCATCCCGCTGGAGTGCGGCACGGCCTGCGACGTCCGTCTGTCCAGCTACGTCGTCGTCCTGCCCCAGCCACAAGGTAGGCGGGCAGGGAGGGATGGGGACGTTCCCGAAAGGGGTACAGGGATGGGGGGCCTGTCCCGGCGGGAGGGTTCCTGGGATGGATGCGGATGTCCCAGGGCTGGGCAGAGCCGGGGCCTTTGGCTGCACGTGGCTGGGGGGTAGGAGGGAGCGGAAACATCCGGGCAGCGGCACAGAAGGTGACTCCCGAGCTCCCAGCTTCCTCTTTCGAAAAAGGAGAAGCTGCCCTAAACCACCGGCCGCTCCCCGCTGCAGCCAGGGCGGGTGCGGGATGTGCCCCGGATCGCCATCCCGGTACCCACAGCAGGGGGGCGACGGGGCAGGAGCATCCCACCCACCCGCCGTCTCTCCCCTCTGCCTGCAGCTCCCGGCTCCGGCAGCACCGTCCCCCTCTCCCTGCGCGTTCCCAGCTGGAGCCCCGAATTCAGCCTCGCCCCCGCCGGCTCCTCCTGCCCCCGCGGCCCCGACGAGCCCCCGCCGGAGCAGATTTTCCACCTGGTGCCGCCGCCGGCAGAGCTGGCGCAGAGCCTGCGTCCCAGCGGGGCAGCCACGGCCCCCGGCTCCCGGCACCGCGATTCGGACTACGAAGTGGAGGCACCGGGCCGGGGCCACGTCCGTGCCATCGACAACCAGTACACACCGCTCTGATGGGCGCCGGGATGCGCTTTCGGGTGGAGAAATCCTAGAGACCTTCTGGGAACGCCAGAAAGAATGTCCTTAGTTTCTTCCTTCTGGTTAGGGATGATTATTATATTTTTTGCAAGGAAGGGGGTAATTTTTCACTCCAGTATGGGTGTGCTCCCTCTCTTTGGCCTGTTAAAGGGCCTTTTATTTTTATTTTTTGTTGTTATTATGAAAGCTTTCTCGTTACTGTTTACACACGCCGCTCCTGCCTGCATCCCTGCGTCCCGAGCATCGCGCCGTCAGGCTGGGTCTCCCGCCTATCCCTGGCACGACAGTGCCAGGAGGAGCCGAGGTCTCGCCTTACACCTGTATAATGAGAAAGGAAAGGCAAAAAAAAAAAATAAATGGGGGGGGTTGGAAAAAAAAGTGGATTATAAATTCACCAACCAGTTGCTGCTCCGGGCTGCGCAACCCGCTGCCGTTGCCAAACCCTCCAGCAAAACCCGACCTGCCGGAGCTGAGCTCCCGCGTCGGGCGAAGATGACGATGGCTATCGGAGCTGGAGCTTCGTATTTTTTAGATAAGGCAAAAACAGGCTTTTCTTGCTCTTCTTTTTTTTTTTTTAACCTAGCGCACTTGCAGTCGCTCCCTGCCCCAGCCAGGTGAACGCTTACGCCATTAGCCGTGCTCATCCGGACCTGAACACTAACTGCTCACTGGTTAATAAAGCTGGGAACTCACCCAGAGACTGACAGCGGGCGGCTCCTCCTGGTGAGGAAGGTGCTTTAGCCGGGTGGTGGAGGCATCTCATCCCAGCGATGGGAGCAATTTAGGCACAAATATAAAGTCAGGTTTGTCCCCCAAATATTTTTGTCCCCCTGGCTCTCGCTTGTCTCCTTCCCCCCCCCCAAAACACTGCATGACCAAGAGTTCGGTGGTGTTTAAAGCTACGGAAGCTTTCACAGGCGGGGGGGGTGCCATCGCTGTACACCTCCCTGCCTGGAGGAAAAGCTTTTCCCACCCAAATCCCCCCCTTCCCGAGCCTGCCAAGGGGATGAACCCCCCCGATGTGCCTTAGGTGGGTCTGTACCCCAGCCTCCGCTGCTGGTTCCAGGCTGTGTGTCCCCCNCCACTTCCAGATTTCTCAGCGTGGCCTTCCCCGGGATTTCGGATGCAAAACTTGCCTTGAAATTGCCTTACAGGAAAAAAAACTTTTCTTTTTTTTTTTTTTCCCCTCTTCCTCTCCTCCCCTCCTTGAAGCGGGAGCCCTCAGGAGCTCATTTAGGAATGAATTGCCAAGCAAGCAAACAAAAAGCCTCGTGGGGTCGAGTTGGGGAGTTTTGCCAACACCCAGCCCCTCGGCAGGGCTTTGTCGGAGGCAGCGCGCGGTGAGCCCGGCTGGCAGCCGCAGCCCGAGGAGCCAAACTCCGCTCAAGGGCAGGAATGGGAGGGGAAGATGACGGCGCTGGGCCAGGAAGGGCAGATGCGGCGCAGGCAGGAGCCAGGGGCAGGCAGGGCCAAAATAGCTGGGGCCAAACGCAGGCAAGGGACCGGCCGTGAGGGCAAATCTGGTTTCCCAGGTTGTAGTCAAGGATGGGGAAACTGGATTACCACCAACTTGAGAAGGATTTCCATGTTGTGCCTTCCCATCGCTCTCTCCCGGGCTGTCTCTATACGTGCAGAACAGGCAAGGTCTTTTTTTCCCCCTCTTTCCTTTTCCCCTTTCCTTTTCCCTCTTCAATAACTCGAAAACGGGCACACAGGGAGCAATCCCGCATTCCGGCGTTTCCCAGCGCTCAGCGCGCACCGTCGCACTCTCTCTTGAAACCAGAGCGCGAAGAGCGAACGGCAGCGGCCGGTGGCCCCTCCAGCGCTGCCAGACCCGGCCGGGCTGCCGGGAAAACAAAGGCAGCCCTGTCCTCGGCTGGAGCGCCTCCGCCGTATCCACATCCCGTTCTCCTCCCCGGACCAGCACAAAGGCTGCACCGAATGGCAGGAACACGTAGTTGGGGCTGGTTTGTGGCAGGCGAGGCAGCTCCCTTCGTCGCTAATAACTAATTGCCCCTGGTCTTGCATTTCTAGGGATGAAGGAGGGAAGGGGAGGAAGCGTAGCGCAAGTTGTTGGCTCCTTCGCCTGCCTGCTGCCTGGCTCCCAGGGCACGCACGCCCCGGAGAACACAGGCTAAATCTTACTAAGGTTCAAAGAGCTGATTTTTGCCCTGCTGAGCACCAGGCAGCCCCATTCAAAGGGTTCTTTCCCCAAAGGACGAGGTGGCCTCACCCGAATCACCCCAGAGCATCCGCAAGAAGGAACGGGCTGGGAAAAGGGGTTGGAAAAGGGATCGCTATTCACAGCCGGCGCAGCCTGTGCCAGATAAATCAGATGCTGCTGCTGGGATGGGTTGTTTTGGCGTGCCGGGGCTTATTGTTCGAGCGCCAGCAACTAAACATGCATGCACATGTGGTATTTTTAACCTGCCGTTTTAATTGCAAAGGGGTTTCTCCGCGGTTTAAATGGAAATTGCTGCGCTTCATTAGCAGAATGGCAATAAAGATGCAAAACAGGCAGTGCCTTCGCGCTCTAGGACAGCAGGGACCCGGCTTAGTCCAATCAGATAGGGAAACAACCCTATCGGTGGCTTTCTCGTGTCCCAACAGGTGACAGGTTCTGAAGAAGTTCCTGAAATGAACCATTATTTCATCTCTTCATCCCTCCCTCCCTCCCACATCCCAGCCCTGAGGAACGGCACCAGCAATCCACAGCAGGTCACCAAACACTGACACCCCCCACCTTCCCTCACTGATGGGTTTTTGCATCAAAACCATTTTGGGGCAAAGCTTTTAAGAAAAGGTCCAGGCCCGGGGTGAGGCCGAAGCTTCTCATTTCTCACAGTCTCCAGCCTACAGCACGCTGCCGTCATCCAACCAACACAGTTTTACTCTAACAAGCCTGCGGAGCGTTGAAATCTTGACTAACAGGTTTAATATTCCAAATTTTAATTTAAGCTTCTTCGATCTGAACAGCCCCCGACCTTCACCAGCAACTTCCAGAGGTGGGGGAGGCGACTGTGCATTCTCCGCCTTCAGCAGGATAATTAAAGCCAACAGTTTGTTGGATGAAAAGCGGATTGGTTTCAAAAAGTTCTACTTTTCACCTGCACAATTCTTGTATAGTAAGTTTTTCTATATATTGTTTCTGTATGTACTGTACAAGTAACTTATTCTTGAATAATGCAGTTTTGACATAATATAAAAAATAAATCTGCTCTTAATAAACTGTTTTTAGAACTCGTTTCTCGCTTTGAGTCTTTAGTCTGATTCTCTCTAGGTGCCTGGGTATTATTTTATAGATACTGAATTAACGGCTGGTGAAAGACAGAAAGCCTCCCTCAGAAATGTAAGGAGTGAGGGGGTGCTCCTCCAGGAATCCTGCCCCAGTCACCGCCAGTCTGTGATGGTCCGTGATGGTCCGTGGGGGTCTCATGCCCCCTGCTGCCCACCTCAACACCCATCCACCACGCTTGACTGCGCTGCCCACCTGGAAGGATTAAGACAGAAGCTGCAGCAGGGTTTTCCCCGGGGGGTTTTTCACCAAGCCACAATGGCCCCGTTAACTCTGCCCCTCAAAGGTCGTACACACAGCGGTTTACTTGTCCTGCCTCCAAAACGCAGCTACAGTATAATCCAGTTTAACCAGCATCACCTTTTGGCCAGCCAGCACAGGACGCCTGCACCCTACAGCACGGTTAGGAAGATCACAGCACTTCAAAGCCCACGCATTAGCGAAGGACGTGATAGTCGATTATTTTCTCCTATCCTTTTCCCCATCTTTTTAGCAGTCATTTTGCTAAGGAACGCTTACCCCGATTTCTTCCTTTCCTTCTCCGGTGGCACCACGGCGCGTGTAGTTTTGTCGTCTGAAGCCTCAGTTGTGACACCTTCTGCGCCACCGGCCAGACCTGCGTAAGGCTGAGGCATCAGGGAAGAGATCTGAACCAAAGAAATTCTTTTACAACCTGTACCGAACTGCTCATCTTGAAACCTTTTGACTTGATTTTTGCAACGGCCCCGCAAGTCAAATACGAGGGATTTGGCATCGCGGGACACACACGGCAGAGACACAGCGCAAAGCTTACCTGGCGCCGAGTCAAACACTCGCTCCCATTCGGATCGGAAGCTGGAACACGCGTTAAAGTAAAATACTGGTAAAACAAGACACAAACACTAAGTAGGTCAGTTTTTAAAACTTTTTTTATTTTTTAATTTTTTTTTAAGTTTTTATTTTATATTATCTACAAAGTAAAAGTTTTCTTAACTTAAAAGTTACATCACTGTCTCACGATAGTGATTATCTCATCAAACGTGATTTATAAATAATAATTCATCAGTTTGACGATTAGAATTTTTTTTTTTTTACTGAACCTGTTTCAAGTTTAGTTAGAAGTAAAAGGGATCTCCAAGTCTTGATTTTTAGTGATAATAGCAGCAAGAATCACTCTTGTTACTTCTTTTGCTAGCTGATGAGTTCATAACTTTGAAGGGTCATTAAAAAATAAATAACTTCCAGTTTTCAGCAAGCAGAGTTGGGGCACTTGCAGGACTCAGATACAGTGCATGGAATTATGGAATAGCCCACAAGTTCCTAAATGCCTCTACTCAGTCCGAATCTCTCCCACTGCAAGATGAACTGTTAGCATTCCTAGTGGATGTTACAAGAAATCAATTTTTTTTTTTTTAAACAAAATAAAATGAAATTCTAGTTTTCTGTGCTTCCAGTTGGCAGAAGCAGTAGAAGGAGGGTATTTGGCCTACAAAAGGTATCCAGCCTTTCAGTTATTCCAGATGAGCCTTACAACTGCTGTTGGTGGTGGGCTTGTACTGTAAAAAAAAAGTTCAAATGTAAATAATAAATTGGCAAGCCACACAACAGTTTGCTAGTAAAGTGGTCACAGGACAACTACTGAGCTGAACTTTTTTTTTATTATTTTTATTTTTCTTTCCATTTTTTTTTTAATAATGAACAAAACAAAACCCTGCATATCAAGATGTCCTTTGCATGGTTTTTTTTTTCCCCTACCTAAACCCTCACAAAGCAGCCTTGTTCTGCTCACACATTCCCCAAGAAACAAAATCAAGGTAACTAGCTCACTACAAAAGTTTAGAAGCTGTTTGGAAACGAATAATAAAGAAACCTAGGCAAGGTTAAATTTAAAGCAGAAAGAAGTCATACAGCACCTACTTTTGCCAAAAAGTAAAGCTGCAGAATGTTACTCTGAATTAAAGATTAGACTTCAACTGCCACTTTACTTCAGTCATTAGAAGTCTAACAGCCCTACCCCCAAGCAACATTTTCACTCCTATCCTCGAGACCGATCACTTTAAATTTAATAAACCCCCAGATCATTATAAACAGGCTACACAGACAGTCCATCCCCCACGGCAAAACCACGGCAAAACCTGGAAGAACACAGTCCCACAGCGTCAGAGTCTGCACAGTTATCCATTTCTCTACTTCGGCTAGAGAGAAGCAAAGTCTCTGCTAAATTAACAATCTCGTACGCTTATCTAAACTCACATTTGGGCTGGCAACGTATAAATGCTAAATGCAGCAACAGTTTGCCTTCAGCAGCCTGCCACTCTACAAGGACATCTTAAGGTTGGTTGGGTTTTTTTTGTTTGTTTGTTTTTTCCCCAAATCTGGTTCCTAACAGTTCTCGCTACTACGACCTGGCTCAGTTAAGGTGCAGGTCTCCCGGGCACACACTCCTCACCTGAAGGGTGCGTCATATAGGGGAAATGTGTTGTTGTCGAGACTGGAATGGGCTGTAGTGCACTTTGAGCGATGGCGGCTTGGGGACCACCAGGTGGCTGTGTCGTCATTAGCATCATTGGAGCATGGGCAGTTGGGTGAGAAGGAACCATTCCTGACTGTACATGAGCCTGAAACAAAGAGCTCTTTAGTATAATGGTCACAAGGAGGCATCACTCCTGGCCACATGACTGTCAAGTTTTTCTCCAGCCGTACCAGTAAATCCAGAGATTTACTCCATTTTAACTAGATTAGCTATAGGGATTAAGTCAGAGATCTTAACACAAAAAATAATAACTAAAAAAAAAAAAAAACCAACAAAAAAAGGGCCCAAATCCTTACTGCTGGCTCTGAGTCACATTTTCAATTTTAGCCATTTGGACAGTGAGTGCTGGGAGAAAATGCCAGCATTAAACAGCGGAATATTTAAAAAAAACCCAAAACACCTCAGCATAAAATCTTCAAAACATTACTGTTAGTAACCCAGATCAAAGCACTTCCTATGCAGAAAATGCGCCGGGTACAGATACAAACTTCACACGCGCTGGGAGTCTGGCATCCCTTCCTCAGCTGCTCATGACACAACTCCACATTCTTTCATGGCTCCCTAGGCTAGAAACCACTCTCTCCAGTGACCTGTGCCCACATTATCGCTCATCTAAGCAGTCATCCCTTTATACTGTTAGGTCGGCTTTGTTCTGTTTCCAGTTAAGCTCATCACAGTTAAGGACCTTGTGTAATCTAAGCAATCACAGTTAAGTCTCAGCGGAAAAAGGAGATTAATCTTTACGATGGCTGATCACCTTCTGGCAAACGAGTTCAGTAACTTGTCAGTCGGCTTCTTTAGCTCAAGAGCAGTTCACGACTCTAGAGGTCATCAATTTTTTTGGTTTAAAAAGCTAGTAAACACTAGTTTCTTAAAAGCACAAAACATTAAGGAAATCTTAGAGCTCTCGGTGGGTTTCTCTTGGGGGTGGGGTGGGGGGGGAAGCATTTGTATCTAAGGTTTGCTTTGTCCTTCTACCATACCCCGTTATCAGAGCACTACGGTGCAATAATCACAGCCTCCCAAGTTTCACATGCCAGTAAACGACAGATAGCAGGTAGTGGCTACAATTTTATTTCTTAAAGACAAAAAGGTTACTTGACTCATCACAGACATTCCTCAAACTCTTTATCAGACTTGCACTGTATTAGTAGCACTCAAGAAGCCTTTAAAGGCAGGAACTGCAATTCAAGTCTCACTCTTGCTCTAAAAAAAGGCTTAGAAGATAAGGCTGTGAAACAGAAATACCTTTCAGGATCAGCACCATTTTCACTTTGACAAACATGCTATTATAGCAGCCATCATTGTAAAGCAGATATTCATACAGCAGCTGTATTCGATATGCACGTTGGATAAAAATTTCTGCTGTGGCTCAAATGCTTCGCAAATTGGCAGCTGACACTACTCTGTAATGAATTCTGAAGTACTGTTTCTCAAGTGAGGTATCTAAATGCTCAAGATCCATCTGATAACCTAAAGGGAAATTCAATTGATCCCCTGCGTTAGCCTAACTCAAATTCCTACTACGTGGTATTTCAGAATTGTGTTCAGAAGCTGGAAATGAGGCTGCTAAGAAACTACTAAATCCAGTGATTAGTTTCCCCACAATGGAATAATTACATGCATTTAAAATTTCTTACAGAACCGTAGTTATTTATTCATTGGAGATTTCTGAGGGAACTAGTTCATTTTGAAAAGTCAGTTAGTTTGGTGTTAAGTATCATGGATTACAGATTGTAGTTTTCATCCTAAAAAATGACAGCAGAAGAGACTGCGTAAGTCAAAAATGAAGGGTGAAGCAGGCTTTGCCTGTGATTGCCAAAAAATCCTGACTAAGCAGTCAGATCTGACTAAAAGTTGTGTCTGATTTGCTTTAGCAAGGTTTGCTAATTAAGTGCTTGGCACACAGAAAGGAAGGCAACGGTCGCACAGGCGCGGGCCTGGCCGTGCCGTGTACAGCACAACACATGTACCGTTTTGCCTTTACGGAGGGCTTGAAACAAACATGTTTCACGTTCCAAGGCACGGCATTGCTTGCAGCAAGACCCAAGGGATGCATGTAAGGCACCCCGAGAAGCTCTACGACCTAGGCATTCACACCGGTGCCATCACAGCAGAGCAAGTATCTCGTTTCTGGCAGAAACCAGAGCCTGGGAGGACACGGAAAGACGCCACAGCATTAGGTAAGTTTGGACATCCTCTCTTTATCCTCCCACAGCACAAAAGCAGAGAAATTAAAAGCCTAAAGGAATTAAAAAGCTGAAACTCAACATCAGTAAAACAATTCCTAAATTACTATTAATTCGGTGGCTTAACTGACTGTCCCAGGGACCAAAGCAAAGATTTTATCAGAATTCTGCAAGGGAGTGGACACCTATTATACTAACCTCCCTAATCACAGTTATGATATCCCAAACTATTGTTAACCTGTACGAGAAGGTATAAGCCTGACACCAAGTTCTTGTTCTGAAGAAGAAATCGTGCAGGCAAATTACTGATTAACTGTCCGCTCCTTGACAAAGCACACTAAATCCATGAGATTTAGTAAACATCAGAAAAATCTCTGTAACACTGCTTTACGCAGAGCGCTTGATTAATCAATCGTGTGCTTCCCTACCCAAAATCCTTTTTTTCTGTGAGTTGACCACAAGAGAGCAGTTAAGAGAAGCCTGTTTCTGATCCTGAAGCAAGGACTGTTCTTAAGTTGCCCAACAATCATCAGGAATCTTCTGCATAAGCAGTTCATATTAAACCACACACAGACACACACTCACACGGTTTTCTCTTTCAGCAAGGATTGTCTTGCAGTCATCTGAACTGGATCTCACCTATCTCCTATCGCAGTGCCTGGCTACTCCCTAGTAATCCTGTGTAATATCCTTTACTGGATGTACTTGTATAAATCTGACTACAATGCAGAACCTAAAACTGCCACTAAAAGCAGCAATTCAGCCTTCCTCCACCCAACTCTCACCTCCAACCTTTCTGTATGCCAGCTCTTCCTGTGATCATGCAGTGAACCTGAGAAGTGAACTGATTTGACTGAGAAATAGCCTAAAACGGGGGTATGGGAGGCACACTTCAGCTGAATCACGTCCCCAGTCTGGTTTGCTGCATGGCCAAACAGTTCTGTGAGCAGAATGGCGGGGCAGGACAAGGATGGGAGCCGGGAACTGGGAAGAGAGCTCAATTTCTTTCAGTAGCAGTGCCAGCTTAAGATGTCTTCATTAAACTACAGTTGTAGATGCACTGGGTGTTGGAAGCTGAGGTCCAAATATCTTGTAAAATTCTAAATAAAGGCAATGTACAGACAGAAACCTAAATAACACAACAGGTAGTCTGCGCTGTGAGGTGACAGAATGGAAATCACTTCAGCAGGCCCGACTGTCCTAACTTTGTGGCATTAAGACATTTAGTCTTGAAGGTTGTTAAACTGTGTTTACCTGGGGGACATGGGCCATGTGTGGCGGATTGGTATATGCAGGTTGAACATGGGAGGGATGAATGGTGAAGACTGTTTGTTGTGCTGTAGGAAAACTATTTTGTGGAGACTGCGTATTGGAGCCTGGCGTCATGGAAGGTGGGGTTGGAGCTAGACCTGCGTGGTAAATTGCCGACTGCTGTTGTGGGTTTGCCAGGTGGAGTGCCTGAGCAGCCTGATGCTGATGATGCTGAAAAAAAAAACAAAAAGAGAAGATCCTTTAGGTTATGGTCAAGAAGTGAAAATACATTTGTTCTGTAAACTAGTGTAAGAAAGGCTGGCAAAACTGCTCTCACTAATGAATCTTTTAAGTGGCAAATCCAAAGATCACTACACCTATGGTCACGAGGAAACTCGTTTCGATTCCACCTGGCTCATTTTTCTCCTTGCACTAGAAAACCATGTGGGGCAGGAGTCTGGAAAACTGAACAGACTGCCAGGTAAAAATGAGAACCTGTAACCATGGAGCTGGATATATGCCACAGTTGCACTCAGCAGCCCAAAGTTATTACCGGTAGGGAACTAAGGCATGCAGCACTATCATGAGGCCTATTTTGTTTTCAGCTGCTTGTCTTTGACAAAGTATCAAAAAATGCTTCTCAGCTTGCAATCTCTGCTATTTCCACTTGTAACTCCACTCATACTAAAGCTCTGAAAGAATGATCCCTCCTCAATTGTAACACGGAAACAAGCTATACCTCATCCTGTGATGAGCGAAAAATTAATGGCTGGACTCTGATATTGGTTCTTACTAAGGAAAAGGGACTGCAACAAGTTTCCCTGCTAGCTTATCTAACCAACTATGCCATAAGCCTAGCACCTTTTGAGTCCTAGCCATAGTAAGCAGAGAAAAATTAAATTACATAGCTCTACTTCCTTCCTTCTGGAAAACAGGGGGGTATCTAGACAAATACTGCATGACATCTGTCACATGTAGTTTGTTTGGGTAACTGCTCCATCCTGCCATTTTTCCTCTGAAGGAAACCAATATGTTGATGTCAAGCATCAGACAGATGCAGTATCTTCCAGCAGAGCACATTTAATACGATTTAAAGATGTTCATTCACCCCCTTGAGTTCTGTTACCTGCACGGGGCTAGGAGCAGGGTGGCTTCCAGCATGTTGGCTTTGCTGCTGGCCAGTTGGTGTGGCAGAAGGCTGAGGATGCGGAGGATGCGGATGCAGGGTAGCATTAGGGTGGGCATACTGCTGAGCAAGTGAGCCAGTGGAAACTAGGATGAAAAAGAATAATATTTAACAACAGATACAGAACATGCATCTCATCAAGTCACCATCTGCGCTAGAAGATTTCACTGTACCTCAAACATACTGTAAATATATTCCCTCCCCCTTCTAAAAAAATATTTATCTTGCAAATAGCTGAGTATCTTACCTTGCTTTTGTGTAGTTTGGTTTTGCAGGAAAGTCTATAAGTAACCATAATTAGACAGTTCATCTTCCCTAGTTTGACAATGTAACAGATAGTACATAGAAAAAAGCAGTATTTTATCTTTTGTTTTGTCAAACAGACAAGTTTAAAATACCAAATTTATCATTTTCATACAATTTAGTTTTTTTCCTGAAATAGACTTTTCAAAGGTGCTACAAGCCATTTTTATTTCCACCATCCAAAAAATTCTTTGGCCTTATACCTGGCTAACCTCACCATGCTACTCTTCTGGAAATTGCTCACAGTACAGTCAGCGTAAAGTACATACACTGCATGTATGCTTAAGAGCTGGAGGGACACACAGCATATACGGAGCAGCTGAGAAAACTGCGGCTGCTGCAGCATCAATTTTTTGCTGAAGCCAGTATCTTGTGCTAAAATAACGTATCTTGCCTCTCCCCTTCAAGGCCAATTAGAGAGTCTGTTCTGGATCACCACCATTCCGTGAGCTTCTCAACATTGCCATGAAATTCTTAATTCCTTGGAACAGTAGCAAATAAGGTAGACAATTCCAAAAAAGGAAAAAAACCCTTAACAACATAAAACTTTCACACCAGTGAAACCACATCTGTTGCTACAGCCGTACCAGTCTCCAACAACAAACTAGTATCAACAAGTCCCTCCTTGAGGAGCCCTGCTCTGTTCTGCTTCAAAAAGTGCCACATTCTTATTTTTTTTCACTTCTGAGGGAATCCAAGAAACTACGAAAAACCGTAATGATAGCAAGTCATCCTTTACACACAAAGCGTGCAACCACAAACAAGACCCTAAGAAAATGAAGACACTTTGCCTATCCCCCTCTATTGCTTTCAGATCTTGTGCAACAACCAGTCCGCAGTTTGCAGCTACGCTTCTGCACGTGACAACGTGCACTCACCCGCCCCAATATTAAGCTCATCAAGACTGAGGCTAGTTTTGCCAACAATAGCGCTAAAAGACATAACAGTCAAAGCAAACTATCAACTTGCTTCTGAATCTTCCCTACAACCGTTCACTTAATTGGTTTGGTACCTGTTTGTTGTTCTGACTGAAGTTAATTACTGCTTACTATCTACCTGGTTACAGCTTTTATAATGGGGTTTGTGTCATATGAGAACTTGACAGCCTGCCTACCGCATACCTTTAGAAGTGATGGATTTTGAAGTGCCCTAGCAAATAAACCTGAAAACCAGAGCACAGGGAGAAACTCTGAGTGCAATAGTTGAGCTGAAACCACCTGCCCCAGGTATTCATGGCTAGTGAGGTCTGTTGTCTCACTTCTGCAAGTAACTGCTTGCTGTGGATCCTGAAGAATTCCACTGTGCTGGGCTCTAAGTTCATGGATACAAAGAACTGCCTGAGTGTATGTAAAGGATGAAAGACAAGATGGGTGGAGAAAATGGACAAAAACGTAGCTGCATCTGAAAGCACAATGCTATTCAGCAAAAGCTAGCCTCAAAAAGACAGCAACCCTACTGTGCTCTATTAACCAGCCCTGACACACTGCTACCCTGTGCAAATACTTGTTTTCCTCCAGTTTGGCTTGCTATAAAACTTACAAAGAATCGTTCTAACATATTCAGACTCACTGAAATACATACAGACAGTATTTTTTTGCCTAATGGATATTCTTCTCCCCTGCCCAGGCCACTATGAAGGTCTTCTCCTTTAGAAAATAACCATCTGTCACATTTCACTTAATCCCTCCCTGCTGTCTTGAAAGCTCGATTAAATCTTCACTGAGCAAATGCTCTAACAGTGATATGCGCTACACTTTCAGGCAATTAATGCAGATGAAATTCATATACCTTTGTAACCCTGAATTCCTGCACTCTGAGTTGATCCTAACACAGCTATCCATGAGCATATAAGTGTACTTAAGCACAAGTGTACAGGCACACTCATAGGCTATCAGCATTTTTGATTGAGAGGGGTTTTGAAAACACCTCAATATTTTCTATGTACACTGCCAAAACTACCAGTGCCTTCTACCATGGCACTTCATTCCGCTTTGAAATGCAAGAAAACTCTTTTTTTTTTTCTTCCATATCACTACTAAAGTTTATTTTGCAGCAGCATCCCCACCATGTTTCTATTTGACTTTCAAACATTGCTCCTTCTTAAAACAACTACGTGAAAATTATCAATGGAAACACTGACCACTTTTATAGTAGGAAGTCTACAGCTTCCTACAGTAGGAAAATTCCTCAACCTCATTATTACACACACTCTGAGGAAGACCAAAAATTATTATCTCTGTCAAAGCAACAGAAATAAATGTATAGAGGGATTGACTTCCTTGCCAAAGGGCACACTACCAGAAATCCTCCTCAGCTCTCATCCCACTGCCTCAGCCACAGAGCTGGCAACGCCTGACTACAAATTAACTTCAACTCCATTCATGGGGTTTTAAAATGTATATGAAAATTAATTCCGAGTTGTAAGATATTCAAGGCTTCCCACATCCTGCCAAACTACTTGTTAAGAGCCCCTAAAATAATGTGGTACTCCCTTAAACCATTTGTGCAATTCATCTTTCATTTCTTTATAGCCGAGAGAATAATAACTTCAGTTATTCTGAAGCAGACGCATGATACAATAAAACTTTACAATGAAGAATTTCTCTCTTAAGAAACCAGTTAAACCGAGGAACAGTACTCTAAAGAATAGATACAGAAGTGGGGGGAGAATCAAGTTTTTGTCATAGTAGCAGCTCTTCCATAACTCTCTTTAGTTTCTTTTATCCATAGCTTTGCATTTAAACGACCAGATTTTTTATACTGAAGAATTTTTATTTGCCTAGCTTCTCCTCTCCCCCATTTTGTCTTTAACAAATTGCTCTAATAAGCTCTACAAGTTTGGTTAAAATTAGTTCAGATGCTGCTGCAAATTACATTTTAATAGTAATATTAAAAGTGCCTTTCAAAAAAATGTTATTTGGACACTTATCTAAATCCTGTACAGATACTGCATACAAATCAAGAACGGTTCAAGACGAGTGGCAGCAAGTCTAAAATATGTGCTCAGATCTTTGTTAGCTCAAAACCAGAGTTCAAACTTCAACTCTAGAAATGTAAAAGATTTTCCACATTTAGCTAATGCAATTAATGGTTTGCGACAAGCCAAATGAACTCTTTGAGACCGGCAAGCCTGTGAAACCAGTCTTGCAAAACAGTCGAGAGAAATTCAACTGCTTAGCCATAACTGAAGCACTTTCACTGTAACTTTTTCAAGAATTTTTGCCTGTTCATCAGAACAGCTCACCACACGTATCAAATAGCAAACAAGATAAGACAAAAGTGAAAAAAAAGAAAAAAAAATCACCAATTCTCCAACATTTTCCCCCAATTGTCAGTACTCTGGAGATTTTCCAAATAGCCATCTAGTAGCCAAGGAAGTGCCGAGAAAGCTCTAGGAAAGGACAAAACAGCTCTGCAGATCTCCTTGCTGCAAGAAACCTCAGCTCATTCCAGCACAAATACACTGTTTTTCTCACCCTTTATGACTTAAGCTGCTTTCCTCCAGAAACGCTCCCTGGACTAACCTGCTTCACTTCAGCATCTTTTTGATCAAGTCAGTTCCTAACATGAAATATTTAACTGCACTAACCTTGCAGGGATACCCAGTGAAGACAAGTGATTTGGTAATGAAGTGAGCAAAAATATCAGACGATTTAATTACTGAATTCAGCTCTACAAAAGTGCAACCCATTTTTCTGAGAGGCAAAAAAGTAGCAGTCAGCCACCAAAGCCACAGAAGGAGCTGAAATCAAAAGAGGTCAGAGCAGCAGAAATCAAGCAGAACTCCCAGCTAAAGGGTACATGCAAAAACCATATAATGTAATTTCATCTTTTCCCTGGTGGGAATTTCTATGCTGCCAATGGTGGTCATCGTTGGCCATTGCCTAAAGATGCACTGAAGAGGCTATTTTCAAGAACTGACCAGTGAACAAACTTCAAAACCATTGCCAGACCCAGTAAGATGGTGAGGATAACTACATTTAAAAGACCTGAATGGTAGGAAGCAAAGAAATAGCAAATGTTTCTTTCATAATACAAACATTTAAAGAAGTCATTTTACACAGGTAGAGTGGACTTCACTTAAAAAGATTATCCGTGAAAGGAACGAGCTTATTTAAGTTATTTCAGTGCACCAAACCAAGACGCAAGAAAACAGGACAGGTCAGCATCCTACACCACTAGTTCATGCAGAACCATGTCTGTACAAGAAACACAGGAAGTCTCTTCCAGAAGAGATTTTTGGAGAACAAGTGGTATTTCTCACATCCCTTTTGCATGAGCTAACTGAAAAAAACCCAGAAGAGTGCCTGGCATAGGCCGCACGGACTTGCAGACAGACACAGCAACAAGTCTCACTGCAGGACAGGAGCAAGTACGAAAGTACCCTAAAACTGCAGGTCCTCCTTTCCCGTGTCTTGGGTGACAGCTCCAGTTCATCCTGCAACCACATCCTGTAAAAGCCAGCTTCTTTAAAGCGCTATGATGAACATCCAAGGCAGTATTTTTAAGGTATCTGCCTTTCCCAGTACACATACACCACTGAAGTCTGCATTAGCTGCTGTGTACGGAGAGCACGGAGAACATCAGCCCCTCTCCCATCGCTTACACTGATGTAGGACACCAGCAACCCCACTCGGGAGCATTGGAGCCAGGTCATGTAAGTGTTCAGCTGCCAAGGAGGAAGCACCCGATGCTACGCATGGGCAAGGAGCCCTCGTCACTCTCGTTAGAGTAACGCCGAAGTTCACTGTTCACAGCACTCCTTCAGGGGCACCACAGTAACTCTACAGAAAGCTTCCCTCGCCTCAGCTGCAACTCGAAGTTATTTCCTCCCAGGGGCTCAGAATTTGAGCCACAGCTTTTTAAAGAGATGAGGCACAAGATACTTCTCCTTTTAGGAAGCCGATTAACTTGCCAAGTTTTAAAGATCCTGTTTGGGCCATGAAGGAAAAGCAGCGAGGCAGTTCAGCTAGGTTTTAAGCAGAGGCTATCCACATGCAGCACTCGCTTCTGGTTGCAGATGAAAAGACTGGGTAGTAAAGTCAGAAATTATTCGACATGCAAAATACATTTTAAATAAACGACAGATCAGCTTCCTGTGGTCATATAAATCTGTTCAACAGCTTCACCCCCCCACATCCATTGAAAGAAACCTTCCTGCGTTTTCCACATACTGGTTTGGTGCAAGGAAACTTGTTCCCTCAACACGTCCCATTCCTTTAACATCTGTTCTTTAGAAAGTGCTTTTCTGTACAATCAAAATTAGTACAAAAAACCCAACTCACTGGCAAAGTAGAAAGAAGGGCCTGTCTCCTTGCTGTATGGTATTTTGGGACATGCTGAATTTGGGAAATAGAAAGGTAAATTAGCCTCTTGCCACGTGCATACTTCCCGTCTTCTGGAAAGGTCAGCATCTTTTTTTTTTTCTTTTTTCCTTTTTTTTTTTTTTAAGATTGTAGAACCATGCAGATATTTTTATTTACTTAGGTGCTATTAGAGCTGGATATTTAGTTTTACAAATGAGTGGAGATGAAACAACAAAAGTCTCAAGTAAGCCTTCCTTCTTAACTGTGACACTGAGGTCTTCACTTCTTAATTAACACAAAAACAAACTTTATGTCAATTAATGGTCTATTACAGTCGACTGTAATAAGAAGGTTAAAACGTAATTATGCTAAAACAGAAATTGGTCCCTTGCTTTTTTAAGCTGTATCACTGTCATTCTTAACAGTTCCAAGACACCTTTGGTGACTGGTTCACTCTTAGTCCCTGGAGAATCCTCTGAAGTTTATATTATATCCACCATTGTACTATCAGGGTAATAGAAATTACTCTACTGCTGAGACAGAAACCAGATAAAGTTAGAGACAACACCAGACCAGTAAAACATATGCAGAAGGGGAAAGGGGAAGGGAGAATGGGGACAGGAATGAGAGCACAAAAAACAGGAAATGCATCAGTATAAAACCAAGGCCTGGTTTTACACAAGTTTGGTTTTAAACACAAAAGTTAAGTTTTTCAGAGGACTCCAGTTATCTGAAAACACAGGCAATTAAGCTACACAAGTTCATTGTCACAGGAATGCATATATCCACCCTCTAGTTAGAAAACCAGATTTGCTACTAACAGCAGGAGATAAGCTTGGGCCTTTGTGCAACAGACCAAGCAGTCAAAGCGTGGCCAGCAAACTCTACCAGCCCAGTAACATCGGTATCAGGGAGATCACACAGAGCCAACACCTCTGAGACAGACAGTATGTTCGGAAACCAACGTGCAGTTTAGCAGGGGAAGAACGACAGCTCCGCGTTCAGGGATGTGCATGTGGCAGTTAGAGGTGTGTGTACTGCTCTGCTTCAGCACTGCCTGCATTTCAAACTCTCCTTGACAAGAACATCTAAGTGGCTCTCACGTCTCCAGAAGGTACGAGCTGAAGTGCGTAACAGACGTTTTTATCGTCTGGCTGGTAGACGGGAAGAAAGATAGCTGCTTGAACATTGTCCTTCCCAATTGTGTTTTGAGGGGAAAAAACCCAATGATTTAAACACTCCTCCTTCATACGTTTAGATGGGTCTACTGGTGACCACACAGCTCAGCTGCTCGGCTTCTCTTGAGCTCTTGTCAACAGCGGGTTGTGAAACAGAAGCAGGACACTGTAATGACTGGCAAAGAAATCCCAGAAGCTCAGAAATATCCCGTTAAACAGCATTAGACAAAAATACTTTTCTTTAAACTGGAAGAGTGCTTATCAACAAGTGTAGATCACTGCATGTATTTTGGATTCAGCTGTCTCTTCATGAGACAGGAAGGAAAACAAACTCCAAACTTTTGGGAGTGAGGGTCGTTCACTTAACAAACAGGCATTTCTCTTCACTGGCAGGCAGTTACTACTTGCCACCGACTTTGAATGCGTCCCAAACCGTTAGGGAAGATGGAGTTTCAGTCAGATCTCACCAAAAAACATTTCACACCTTAAGAATACTTCATAAGCAGTGCCCTCCCAGCCCCCACGTCTCAGCGCAGTTGTCCTTGCAGATATCTTCTCTCCACCACATGCGCAGAAAAAAAAATGTGTGAATTTTGCAAGAATTATCTCAAAGAAAGCGCCAGTACCTTGAAGGATAGAAGGGCACTATAGCCCACTGCATCCTGGTATCAATGGGGGAAAAAATAAATTAAAAAAAAAAAAATCAGACATCAATTTTAGATAGCCAAAGGGAAATTGTTTGAGCAAGTGCTCCAGCAATCAAAAGCAGCAGTGGTTGCTGTTTCACAGGAGGTTGTTATTCTGTATTTTCAAATTAGTTTTAAAGGAGGACCAGAATCAATGGGCGTTGGTATATTTAGTTCAAAGATATTGTGGGTAAATTTAAGATTCCCAAAATATAGAACATAAGTTACGGATACTTTCTTATAGTCATTCAATCAGTTGTTGTGAATGATTCCAGCACGTTGTTCGTTAGCAATGTACTCCATAAGCAGCATATATTTATCACCTTAGGCATTTCTATACTTTTCCCAAATGGTCCCCTATCGATAAATGGAAGCTGAAGTGAATACATTACAGATGGATACATTTTGAGGAAACAAATCCGTCTAGAGGCAAGGTCTTCAAGCACTCTGCACATGGAGAACTTGCAAAAATCTGAATTGAGATAGTGCTGCACTACATCAGAAGTCACTTCATGTGCAGCTAACTGTAAACTTTGTGGGTAAAGGGGGCATTTCAGCCAATTCATGTTCACTAGACAATAAACGCATCTGCCCAAAAGTCTCTCATACGGAGTTCATGATCCAGTTGGGTTGAACGGTTTCAATAACAAGAATTTCAAGCACTTGATTGTTTACTGGGAAGGCAGGAGAATGTTTAGAAGAGTCCCCAAGTAGCTACTTGAAAGAGTACAGGAGGACATACAATTTCCGTCAAATCAGGTGCTCTTGGAAAAGTTATATTTAATTAAATGGCAGGAAATACCAAAGAATTCTCAACTTTGACCCAACTTAGTTCTTTGCACTGGTAGGTAGTCACATACCTACAACACACAAGCTGCAAAACCAACACAAAATGAGATCCAACAGTTGTAAATTAGGATATCAGTGAAAAAACTACACAGACATCTGATGAAAGCAAACCAAGGGAGCGGGCTTGTACTTCGATGCTGTAGAACCCACTGGTTACAGAAGATAAGGATGGTGCACAATGGGAAATTGCTAGGAAGTCACATGCAACCATTCTGACTCAAATCTCAGATTATCTCATGTTTGGTTTTATTTCCATTAGGATTTGAGAGAAGAGTTTTCACCAATAAAGGTCTGAAAGCCTTTGATCATTCGCTTTATCGGAATTCTATTTAATCTAATGAAAAAGCAAACAGAAGATCTGTTTACATGGACACCTCAAGCACAAGAGTTGAAAAGATCAAAGTAATACAATTAGCAAGGACCTGTGAGGGAAAGACTTAATCTCTACAAGTAACTTCCACTTCAGCTTCAGTGCAAATGAGCCGAAATGTTCTTCCTCCAAGCGTCAAAAAAGGTTTCTCTCTATTATTTTTGTTTCTTAGCTATGTCACCATACCGCTGCAGAGATCTGACAGGATGTTTTCAGATGGGTAAGACACAGGCTTTTTTAAAATCAGAATTAATTTCACACTAAACTTCAGATTCTTAGCCTTGTAAGCTTTCACAACACATCATGGACTTCCATTAAGTAGCAGTGTAAAACTAAGCACCGGAAAACATACAAAGATGTCTAAAGGTACAGAAAATCTTTTATTAGAATCTAAGTCCATAATATATGTGACCCAATAAAAGTCTTCCTCAGATGCTATAACAAGTATTGAAATGCCGCGTTTTCAAGAGACCATCTGCTGTTTTGACATTCTATGACAATTTCCAAGCCTTCTAGCAACCTTGATTCTACCTCTTTCAATAGCAGGTTTTGCAGTGAGTTGTTTTTCCTCTGAACTGGGCATTGATTTATCATACATATATAACGCTTCGGAAATTCTTTCACATTTTACTTTGTAACAAGGTAACCCACATTTTCTGCACTTCAGTGTAAGTGAAATATGCCCGTTTGATAATGCTGGAGACTTACTGTCCAAAGTCAGAGCAATACATGAGCTGTTTCATATACTTATTCTTGACTTACCAAAGAAGAAAGGTAAGCAACACAAGTTTTATTTTAACAGCAGTGTTCATACTGTTAATAATGCTAGTAGTATCATAAAGACAGCATTTCGCTAGTTGTCAGAACTAAAGTCAAGTTTTGAAACTGAGGTCTTAGCCTTGCAATAAAACAAGTCCTAATTATAATCAAGAAACAATCAAGGGATGTTGTGTCAAGAGCATCAAGAGAACTTGAACAAACTTCTTTCAGCAGATATTCTTTAGCAGCTCCCAGGTTGAAATTTCATCTTGGTCACTGGCATCCTACTGAAATCAGCATACTTGAGTTTTCATTTTAACCAGGTGGCTCAGTTTTCAATGCTCTGCTCATCATCTTATGAAATATAAACCACATTTACTGGTGTAATCTGAGTGATACCCATGTTTGAAGCTTGAGATTAAATACATCCCTGCACAACGTAAGAACTTAAAAAGTTACATATAACACAAAACGTTTCCTACCATACATAGCATGCGTCTGTTCATGCGCACCATACTGTGTTGCAGAAGAAGATACTAAACCAGGCTGTGCGTGTGTTGGTGGTGCCATCATTCTAGCGTTGCCCTGTATTACAGGGCTATAAACATGAGGATGCTGCATTCAAGAGAAATAAGAAGACAGAGAGTTAACTGCAGGACCATCACAAAGAAACTAGTCTCATCTAAACAACAATTATGTATTTACAAACAGTAATAGCTTGGTCTTACTAAAGTGCAGAGCAAACTAAAGATTTCATACTATTGCAATTATCCCAATTGTTTCTAAAGATTTAAGGATATTTTTTGCAGTAGGCTAGAAACGGATTAAAATCACTGGCATATCTTATTTCTGCCACTCTAATAATGTAGAAAACTTGTGTACGTAACAATATATTTATACAATTACACATGTATATTCAAAAGACTTTGAAGTCAGAGGAGTACACCAGATAGTTTATACTCGGAATATATAAGTAGGAGATGGCCATGACCCAAAAGAAGTTCTTTAAAGAGCTAAAAAGGTAGTATCAATAATAGATGCCAACTTCTAAACCGCCTTTAAAATTTGTTACAGGCTTTGAAGCACATGACACCACCACCAAGTACGCTCCAGAGCACACAAACTTTTCAGAGTGACTTCTTATGACTGGAGATAACAGGGCATTTAGGACTGAGCCACTGACTTATTTCTGGTTTGACTTCCCACATACGCCAAAAGGACTCTTACCTGAGATTGGTAGTGTGGCACATGCTGCACAAGAGGCTGATTAGGAAACTGCTGGGGACTATATGCAACATATTGTGTTGAATAAGCAGGCGGCGTAGCTACAATTGGAGGGCCTGCTGCTGAGGCAGGATGCATCATGGTGCTCTGATGATGTTGGTCTTGCCGTTGCTGCGGCATATTTGGTACTACAAAGCAAAGAGTGCTCCACATTAAAAACACAGGACAAAGAACAACCACTTTCCTGAAAGGTTTAACATTACAGTGTCACTGTGACCAAGTGAAATACCCTCACCCCTCACCTTTAACCACATATTAGAGCTCTACCAGAACGGAACAGCATGAAAAGGAGTTCCTCCAAGAAACATTTGGTTTTCATCACTGCCTTTGAGCCATGTATACAGCCACAAACCCAGGCCTGCTTTTTTGTGAAGGAGGGAAGGAAGGAAGAAAGGTGGAGGGACAGAAAGACTGACAAGAATCAGTACAGAAGAGAAAGGTTATATCAGGACACCTACATTAATCAGATTTGACCCTGTCCCCTTTAAAAGGCTTAATTCACCCTCTACAGGAACTACTCAGCAACTATTCCATCAACTGGAAAGCTGAGTCTGTTAGAATTACTTGTGCTTATGGCTGAGGAGAGCACAATAAAGGTCTCCACGCAGCCGCAATTTGAGGTATTCACATATTTTAAGCTCTGTGCTACCCCTCAGAATAGCAGAAAGCAACTTTTAGGTCACAGTCAACACTGAAGGGGACAAGTCAACCTATAAGAAGAGGAGGAGGAAGAGGAGTAAGTAGAAGGATGAAAGATTAAGAGAGCAGAGCACTGTAGTGTGGGACTACCTGAGCTATCCTGGTAAGAGGACCGACCGAACCACAGCAGCAAGGCACTCAGAACAAACTAATTCAGCCTACTAAGCAACAGGGCATGAGAGTTCAAGGTGAGCTCTGCCTTGCTGCAGTGAGACTGCAACTAAGAACTACGCTAACTCAAGCACCTGTAAACTCCACTGCCGTGTGCAATGTAGACAGACCCCTTAGAGAGAGGAAAGGAGGGAAATGTTGAAGATGTCAGTAAATTCACTCAATTATGATTGTATTTACACTGCAAATCAACAATAGAAAAACTTAAATACAGGATCTAACTTGAACAGCCTAAAGGCACTGAACTTTAAACCCATGAGGCTCCTTCAGGACTATGCTGCACACAGAATGGATATGCAGAAACTAAGGAAACGTAAAAGAGGAATTCAGAATAGGAGAATGGCCTCTCACAGCAAGTGAGTCCACAGCAATATATTTCTGATTAAAACAATCAGTGTTATCAACCAAAAGATTTCACGGGTCACACAGTAAAGTTAGTGTGTTTTAAAACAGAAATACATTGCAGGTTTTTGTCTTCCCTACATTCATAAAGGCTACTTGTTTCTTTCTAAACAGCAGAACTGCTCTTTTAAACAATTTCCTCCTGCAGTGACTGGAGCTGCAGCCCTGGAACCTGTCATGGTGAACCACTGAATAACATGGCAAGAAAGCATGCACTGTGTAGAATTAGAGCATTATCTGAAACATGACTATAAAAACAAGGCTGTCATTTTTCTGCTCCTTCGCGGCGCTGCACAGCAGAGAGCGCATCTCGCCACACGTGTTCCTGTCTCCACAGACACAGGTGTCACTTGTTAAAAACACAGTACTGTTAGTCCAGCCGTTCAGTTATTGTTGCAGAAGGAATGCGAAAGAACAAACTGGAACCAGCAGTAAGTTCTCTTCAGAAGAGCAGCATAGCATACTCTTTCTGAAGAAATAGCAATTTTGCTTGTTGACAAAAAAAACCCCTCTATTAAAGCACTGTTCAGGGCTCTGCTGTAAACCAGTACAGAAAACCACTACAAAAAGTTTCCTTCAAACAAACCTGTAACATTTATGAAATGCAGGAGACAATCAGCTTACCCTAACGTTCCAAGTAACAGAGATGTTTTCCCATCTGTCAAATCAGATTCCAAACCAAGCAACTCCCCATTAACTCAAACTCATCGTGTTTTGGCTGAATTAGTTTATCTAGAAGTGCGTTAGTATTTCCACTCACTTCCCTTCATGAAAAATAGCACTTAAAATATCAATCGAAACCAAATTATCATGGATTAGAAAATACACAAACATTCGTAATTTATT
Source organism: Rhinoptilus africanus (assembly GCA_013400135.1). Lineage (NCBI taxonomy): Eukaryota > Metazoa > Chordata > Aves > Charadriiformes > Glareolidae > Rhinoptilus > Rhinoptilus africanus. The sequence goes on from VXBO01013827.1 coordinate 139,819, forward strand.
CATGCTGCATGCAGACTAAGAACCAAACAGGCAGTATTATTCTCACCTTTACCTGCTCTATATGTCTTGGCTTGGTTCACTGGCATGGGCGTCATGGGAATAGGATACAAAGGCTGAAAGAGAAGGAGGAGTTGAAGCTATGATATTCCTTTAAAAAGTGAGTGTGCGTCTGGGTGGGGGCCCCACTCAGCTTTGATGCGTTTTACTCTGTTATGTTACACGGTTTAGTGAACTCTGCCTAACCTATGATATTTTCTTGGATGACTGTGATTAAGTCTGCATGTACAAACAACTAAGACCATATGGTTTGCAACAACCAGTCAAGTAACGATACTGCAGCTACTTCAAGCAATGTACTAAATCGGACAGCTTTATAACAGTTAGATTTGAAATCCTAATTCCAACAACGACCAGAAACTAGAGGGATACAGCTGGAAGCTTAGGACCAAGAAACAGTTGCTTAAAACTTAAGAGAGTAAGGGTATGCTTGGAGGGCTGGGAGGAAGTCTGAACAAATTAACAGTAAATGTGACTAAGAGCTGCTGGAATTTACAAGTGTTTGAGAGTATTAGAACATCTTGCTTGAGGGACCACTGGGTAAAGTCAGCTATGTAAACACTAAAACTTAACGACAACGTAACTGTGCCCATATTTACAACAGTAACTTTTCACTGTTTTAACTTCTCCCAAGTCTCCTCAACTTGCTGACAATCATATGAGAAGTCTTAACAAGTGTGCAGCACGTGCTGCGCTTTACCTGCACGCCTGGACTCACTGGAACCGGGTACATCATATTTGGTGCAAAACAAACAGGTTGAGTGTACACTGGGGTTGGCTGCTGATGACCCACCATGGAGGGGCTGGGTTGAGCTTGAGGACGAGGGGAGGTTGGTGTAGTAGAAGGTTTCGGCTACAAACAGAGTTCAGCAATGCATATGCAAGGTTAGCTTCATTATCCTCCAAGTAAAAGGTTTGCTTATAAAGATCTACTCAAAGGCAACGTTAAATAGTATCAAATAACTTACTTGAGCAAAAGATCGAGGGTTGAACTCTTTTGCATTAGGATTAAGTGTTGATTTTCTAACTTGCCTAAACAAAGAACAAAAAATTGTATTCAGCATTACTCTTTTACAAGCTTATCTGCAGAACTGCCTAACAATTAAAAATTTAAAGAGATTAAATACCTCATTTCCATCTGTGAGTCAGATTTTTGAGAACTCAAACAACACATGGCATGCAAAAAGCCACTTTTACTGATAGTACTCTTACTGTACTCATCCATAAAAAAGTTTTCCTGTTGTTAATATTACAGCTCACGAAAGTCAGGAAAACATTTAACTAAGCATTTAGGCATGGATTAGGCAACAACAGGACCAGAGTTCTCTATGCAGCTTTGCCACTGACGCATGAGATGACTTTTTAGTACAGTCACTTCACCTCTTGTTTTCTCTGCGTAACAGAGAGAACTTGTATCGGCCGTATAAACAGTAAGATATTACACATTCATAATAGCCTTTTCACAAGTGGCTAAATGCTAATAACAGACGTGCTTATTCTAAAAGGCATAGTTACTCACTCAGAAGTATCTTTCTTCTCCTCTTTATCCTCTTTATCTTGTTTACTTCCAGGCCCAGATGTCTGTACACCTTGTGAAGTTACCTCAGGCCCTCGCTTTTGCTCAGAACTATTACTTATTGAAGGAGAAATACTTGGGCTATTAGGTTTGCTACTGCCACCATTAGAGTTAGTATTACTGCCAGTTTCTATGATAGATTCTTTAGGGGTTGATTCTGTCTTTTCTTTAACTACATCTCTTGATTTTTCACCTTCTCGGGTTTTGTTTAGCAGCTGATCCACTGCATCTGAAGAAGAACTTGACTGTAACTGAAAAAAACCCAAGGAATATATTCAGTAAATTGACACACAGAACTAGGGAGAGAATCTAATGCTATCTATACACAGAGTAAAATGCAGTCCCATAGGCCTCAGTCATCCGGAAACTACTTTGTAAAACATCCATTTCCATTTCTACTAGAAAATAAATCTACAAACGTTGACAATGTTTTAAGCCTACAATGTGAAAGAAGCTATTTAGCAACTCAACTGACCTATATGTTGATTAGAAAGTGACAGGAAAGCTTAAGACAACCCTCTCGACTCATCCCCCTGTGTGATTTAACAGTAACACTTGAAAAGCTAACCTGATTTAATAAATCATTATAACAAGGAAATAAGCAATATGAATTCATCTTCAATTCTCCTCCACAAAACCCTTTAGTTAATTTTGAAACAGCTCTTCCACATGGAGTGTGTAAATGTGATAATAATTTGTACCTAATGATCAGAAAGGTTTCAAGTACTATTTTCAGTGTACAGTCAATATGTACATTTACACGTATTAGGCAATTCTACTAGCAAGAGTCAGCATTGATTTTTTAATATCTAGCATGAATTCTTATAGATATTTTCGTAAATTAAACACGAGTAGCAAGGACTTGTTTCCCTGTTAACATCTGCAGTGTATTCAATTCATTAAAATAATCCGGATGCACGTGAGAACTGTGGTACCATTAAGTTAACATTCCAAGAAACTTACCCTAAAGTCATTCTTAAATTTCTTTAAATCATCAATCTGTTTTCTATGTTCTGAAACAATTGGAGATACACCTGCCAAATACAAGACCAACATTGTCCAAGCATTTCTAATACAAGTTTTATATACAACCTCTACACACTACTCAGTTTGAAAAAAGGTAACGTTTGCATATCTAAAAATGATATACTGTGATATTTCATCTGTTATTTGGTATAATTTCATGAAATATGTGCCCGACCACTCAAAAATACCCTGTGAAACCACAGCATTACATAACTGACGTATCTATAGCTCTAACGCATCACAGCAAGACAGGAGCCCAGAGGTGCAGGGGCTGCAGAACTCGGCTGAACACAAAGGAGCGTGCAACAAAACCCTCAAAACAATAATGTGCCAGCGTTTCAAGACACAGCAAGTAAAGATGAAACACTGACCAAGGTTAGGTTTACGGTTGGACTCTATGATCTTAAAAGGCCTTTTCCAACCTAAATGATTCCATGATTTTAAGTTCAACAACATGAAAAGATATTTTTTATTTTGAGAACTGAATGACAGACAACGCTGCAGAGAAGACCAGATTTAAGGCATAATAGGAAGAAGTACAGTTACAAAAAACTATGCCGATCACGATGCTCAGAAGTATTGTGAGCATAGCTCGAAGTAAAAACACGCATTCAGTCCAAAGACAGCTGAAAAACAGCTTTGTGAGCAAGGAAAAGAAAGAAAAAAAAGAGAATGAAAAAAAAGAAAAAACCACATGAAAATAAATCGCACCATCCACATGAGCATCTCTATACATTCTGTTGATGAAATGAGTCAAGAAAACTATTTAAAATTGCAGCAGGCCGGCCATCTCACAACGACATGACCCAATTTTCGCTATATAAGACCCAAGCCACATTGTCTGCAAGTCTTCCATAAAATGCTAACTAAAGCAATCATTAGAGGAGGTTTAGTGCTTGGAATTCCTACATTACTCAAGTACATAGGAAAGTTTTCAATACAAACCTTTGTTTTCAGGTTTGGGAAAACTAGGAGAAGTCTCACTTGGCTTTATATTCTCCTTGTTTCCAGTTGCAGAATTTTGCCTCTGGTCCTGAAGCCTAGTATCTTTAGCTAGAAAAGAAATTGCCGAAATTATTCTCTTCTCAAACTGACTAAAGAGAGATTGCAAGACAGAAACAGAAGAAAGATTTAACCACGTTTAGCTTACAAAAGAAAAACTGTAAGTTACACATTTTGTGCTACCTAGTTAGGGCCTGGAGGATTATCCTTCCTTCCCCACCAAATGGAAAAGTCCCAGTCAAACACAGAACCTTAGCCAGGCTGGAAAAACTATAAACTGAGAGCAAATTATTTTCAGTAGTCCAAGCTCTTGATACAGAATGCTACAAAGATTTAGAGAGTTCTTAGACATTTCACTGTGCTCTTGAATGTTCCCCCCTTCCCCTCGCTGCTTCCTTTCACTATGGTCAAAATATCCTTTGAATCCAGTGGCCTACGTTTCTTTAAATTAGAAAACAGACAGGAACTCAGTTCAGAAAAAATCCTCCAGTAAGTCAAACACCTAAAAACCCATACTCCTTAAAGTGCAGAAGAAATTAAGCACACAGTTATCAAAAAGCATCTCCAACCTTAGCATCATGAGAAAAAGGGAATTCACTACAGAGTAAAATTAAATGCATCAGAAGTTTTCCCATCGTTTAGAAAGTAGCTTTGCTCTTCTACAGACATATTCATTGTCAGGGATTAGTGAAAGGGAGCATTTCCAAACTAGCAAAGGGCACCTTACCTTCGCTGGAAGGGGTGACTGCTCTGTTGGATGCAGGGCTGGCAGGTGTAGGAGAGGCAGCTGGAACAGGCATGGCAACAGATTCAGTGGGAATAGTACCAGGCTGAGGAGAAGGCAGAGCTGGTCCCGTGGGAGTGCTGCTCTGCCTTGGAGACCTAGGCCTGTGTGTTTTAGGGGATAACCTCGGAACTAGAAACAAAGAGGGAAAAATAGTTATAGGATAAGTTTCCTCATCTGCTCAGCGGTTTGCTTATTTTTAAAATGACTAAAAACATGCTTTAAAATACTTAGTGGAACGTTATGTAGTAACTGAAAACCTCTTTACCTTTCAGGTACATCTCCTAGTTCTTTACAACGCAGCATTTCAGATAAGTGGTGTGATTTTTCTGCAGATTGTCCCCTAATATACACCACTGCCCTGTGGTCCCACCATGAAACTGCAATATGCTCCCCAGCCCCCCAGAAGTACAGCTACACCAGCTCACATTAACACAGTTTCAGGCAGAACAGAAAAGGTGGTCAGGTCTCCATACAAACAGATGCAAAACATTTTTAAAAGGGCTGAAAAAACACATCCATTTTACGGCGTCCTCTTTTGGAGGTTTGCCAGCTGAAAAAAAAACAACATATCCTATTGAAAGAGGATTATTTGATGTATATTTTTGCCCCTGTGTTAAAGCAGCAAGGAAAGTTGTATATTCTTTAAACGGTAAGTTGTACCTCCTGCTTCCTGCTCATCCCAGCGTGGCTAGTTAGTTGCTTTACATCTTTACATAAAGTGAGCGAGGAGAAACAGGGCTAAGTCGTTTAACAGTCCTACTTGCATGATAATATATAAAGTGGGGGATGGAGAGGGAAGATGAATCGGAGATAATGCCAGAACAGAAGAGTTTAAATCTTTTCCACAAGGCAACAGGTCTAGGGGGGTGTAATTCATACCTTCCTTCTGAAAAATGCATTCCCACTACACTCCTCTAGAATTCTAGCCCTGTTAAAAAGTATGAGACTCTGAACTGTTGTCACTTGCCCTTCAATTCAAAAAAGCACCCAGCTGCTGACAACTCACTGGAACATGGTCCCAACTACAAGAGCTCAAGACTAGGGCCCGTGTCACAAGACTGAGCTTTAAATTCCAAGTCATATATTAAAAAAAAGAAGTTAACTGATTCAAAAAAGAAGAGACACCGATTATATCTGCTACTACAATACTTAGACAAGCCCAAAATGACCACTTAAAACCTGCGTCATTCTAAAAGGAAAAATATATCCAACTTAACTTAAATATCATTTAATCTTCCCTGTTAACACCAATCTCCCTCTACCCAAACACCTCCTTAATTTTAAACCACAACCCAGTTACACTGCCATTAACCAAATTCAGTGATGCAATGGAAAATACATAGCTTTTCTTCTTTTCAGTAACTTTCCTGAAAATAACTTCTTTCAACAACTAATTCCACATTTCCCCTTCCTTTCTCTTCACACACTATATGACTCAACTTCTCTGCAGTTAAGACAATATCGCGCTTGAAGGATCAACTCACCGGCTATTTTACTAAGCTATCTGGGTACATCCTTCTCCCTCTTCATTTAAGCAAGCTAAGAGAGCAGACCGGTGTTTATTCAGAGCCTGAGTTGTCTAGAAATGCAGTATTCTGCTTAGCATTCACACTCTAAAGTACCCCTGGCAAGCCATCTGCAATAAGCCAAGCTTTACCTACCCCCACTGACAACTGATGACCACGTCCCACCTGAAGGGCTGCCTCGTGCCACTGCAGTAGTAGATGCTTCCCCTGGTGCATTATGAGATACAAATTCTAAGCCACTTGAAATTGTACCCCTACCAGTAGAGACTCTGTGACCTCGAGGGTGCCGTTGTGCCTTAGGAGACATCCGTGGAGGCCCTGAGAAAAAGAAGACAACCCCACACAATAAGAACTTAATGTCCATCACTATCAGTAACCAAACATACTTCTTTTTAAACTGGATTTAATCTATTAACTCTCAATAATGTAGTAACACAGTCAAGCCATTTACACTGACATCGACTAGAACCAGGATCCCCGAGACTAAAAAGGCCAAGCCATTGGTCCAGCCAGAGTACCAACAAACTCATCACTTTGCGTGAGCTGAGCTGTGAGCTATGACAGCGCATATTCGTTGATAATTAGAAGTTTTATCAGAATTGAGACAGGTATGCAAGTCCTGGATTTAAAATATTTGCATCCAAGCATCCAATATTGCTTACTGCAAGAGAGGCCAAAAAGGGTAGTGGCCCAGTTCCTTACATATAAGCACAGTTCCAGGCTATCAAACATTTTCCAGAAAAGAAAAAATTTCCATCCTGTTGTCAGGTGGTCAGTGATACCAAACATGCATTTACAGAGTAGCCGCCACTGGCTGACCAATGCTCTTGGGGAATTTCAGCAGAGCTTTCTGCACCGAGGCTGAATTGCCTGCAGCAGGTCACAATTCATTTACAAGTCAGCAGAACTGCAACTAAACAAGTTATTGTTACGCCAAGGTTCAAGTCATGCATGTTTAACGCCAGAAGCTAAAGTCATAAGTGAATACAGTAATTCTGAACAGCTTCTATGGCTGCCATAGAACAGTAATGCTCAAGTCTAAGCAGCAATACAGTCTGTACATCCTAACCAACATTTTCTTTACAAGACCAGACTGAAACGCTGGCATTTCAAAAGGAAAAACTGTGTATGAACAGAAGATAACCTGGCTGATTACAGTTCATTTTTGATGTAGGTCGATAACAGAGATTAGTTCAGATAATGGCTTTCTGGTTTCAGATCAGGTTCTAAAATATCAAGTACCTCTTTTGGTTACGTAAATCTTTAAATGTCAGCCTCTATTTTAACAGTGAATCTAAAGTACACTTCAACCCAAATTATATACAGGCAAGCATTTTAAAGAATACACACTTTCCACCACTCCTCTTCTACTAGCAGAAATTAAACGTTGCAGTAAGCAGCAGTTCACTGCATGCCTGACAAATCAATCACAAGTGCTAAAAAATAACTGAATTTGCATGTGGATTCTCAGTATCTTACTACATAAAAAAAGCTCACATTGATAAATTGACAGTAGCATGCCACACAGACATGCCTACTACCATCCACTTTCTGGTTACGGACCACCTCGAGCATTTGTCAGGCAAGCTGCGGAACAGCGTTACTGATTCAATTAGCAGGACAACTGTTCTCTCCCCCGTGGCTCCAGTGGAGCCAGCTCCAGCAGAGACTGCAAATTTCCAGTGAGTTTAGTATAACCCCTTTGTGTTTTTCCAGGCTTGCTGGACCGTGCTGCGCAGGATAGCTTTTAAGTGCACTTAAGTAAAATTAAATAAAAATTTTAAAATGTGTTCCTTAGTGTACCCTCAGAGGACAAATAAATTTAGTTCAGATACTTCTGCATACAGTTACCGAAGCCTCATGGGTTAGCCTTTCTCTGTGTATTATCGACTGCCAGGGAGCTGACTTACTGTCCTGCCTCAATGCAAACAAATCTAAAGTCTTCCACAGATTCCCCTTTGAAGCAGTTTATCCTACCCTGTTCCACAGTGCACTTCTCTGAATACAGCATTTATTATTATTATTATTGGCTTTTTACAAAAGGTAATTAAATTATTCAGTTAAATTTGAAACTGCTTTTTGTGAAACAACTGTATTAAAATATTTGGTATTTTATATAAATTTATATTCCTAAAAACGCTCCCTAAAGTTATCAAGTCCTGCATGTTGCTGTTGGTTAAGTTAAGACACTGAGCAGCGTTTACAAAGCTGAGTTTATTTCATACCAACTTGGGCAATTTCACAGCTTTATTTTGTTTTTGTAAAGTTCTTCAAATAAAAAGGTTAATAGAAATAGTCTGATAAACTAAAGTTAAACACAAATTATAGGTTAAGTAATGAAGAGGAAAAACAATTTTGTAATTAAACTCACAAAGGAGTTAAACAAAGACAAACAAAAACATGAACAAATCGTGGTATTGTACCTTCTGAAGACATGCGTTTAGGCATAGTAGAGACAGGAGCTGGAGAACCATGAGCAGAGGGGTGAGACGGGGGCCTGGAGGGCCGCGAGGGGGGCCTGGAGGGTGGCCGTGTAGGGGTGGCTGCCCGAGGTGGAAGAGAGTTGGGACCTGACTGGTAGCGAGAAGGTGGGCGAGAGGAAGGAGATGGGCAAGGCGATGGCCAGGGAACACCTGACAGAACAAATGATATGAAGGAAAGTATAAAAACTAAAGAAAAATTATGGGGAAAAAGGTCAACAGAAAAAAAAAAGTAAAATATGACAAAATGATTTTTCATGTTTAACCCTTTGGGGATAGATTAGTTTGTTTCTGCAACCAATAAGATAGTGTCTGCAAGGTTATCTCCTCCACTTCGGGTCAAATTTAACATCTGAATGTAACAAACTCCCCAAAGGGTTAATTAGGATCTACAAATACTACTAAGGAATAGACAGTAAAGTTTGATCTGTTAGCCTATTATATATATGTTCTACAGTACGCATCAGTCTTGACAAGGTCTTTAAATAGCTATCAGCGGTTCACATATAGTATTCACTAACAAACTGTTACTTTCAACCCAAATGATGAGCAATATCAATTGTAGGAACTGTATCTTTACAAAAAACAGCGGTGTTCAGTGTCTGAAGCCTGACGTTTATGCCTTTATCAGTTATCTGAAGTATTAATGTAGTATTTTAATCTAGGATATAGGGTTCTTTGTTTCCAAAACAAAGAAACTGAATTCACAAGCCATTCGGAATATTTTAGGTATATGATGTTCATTCAGCAGAGTAATAGGATGACAGAAACCACAAATACTACAAACAAATTTCAAGGTTAGCATTGTTCGGGCAAGACTCAGCTGTACACCCTTTATACAGCTGACTCTGTATTTAAAAAGGAAGTCCCACTTACCTTTAGATGTTTCTTAGACTTCCTCTCCAGATAGAGGCACTTGAGTATTACACATTTCTCATTTATCCACAGCAATCCCATACTACCATGTTTTTAACTTATAAAAATAAAGCCTCAAGGACAGGCTACTGCTGAAATCCATCTCAAAAAATGGTGTTTGCTTTATGAAACACCAACACATGCTATACAGTGCCCAGGGATGTCTGTTTACAAATACTACCCACGTGTATAGCAGAAAATACTCAAATAGCTGTTTGGAGAGAAGGTTTTTGATTCCTTTTCCCCTAACACTTCTCTTACTTTCACAACAATGATTTTCCTCCCACGCATCATGGTAAAGTCAGCAAGTTGCTTTATTCTTTTTCATGGGAAACAGAATTGATCCATGCAGCAGAAAGGAAGCGTGATGCTTCCTCGGCTGCCACCTCCCTTTCACTAGGTGTCAGCATTGCTACTCCTCCACACGGAGCTTAGCAGAAGTAATACATAAAGCAATTTTTAATCTTTAAAACTGCATATTGCACCATCATCTAAGACAAAGGTGTTTGAGCAGGAAAACAAGTGACATTTCCGCTCCACAAAGCTACATACAGTGCAGTCAAATGTGTCTTCCATTATGAGTAAGTTAAACGCAAAATCAAAATCACCACCTCTGTCTTAAATGATGAATGCTAACCTAGCTTATGAAATACATCTCCTGAGACCACATTCATATGCAGTTTCAACATAATTGACTGCAATTTTATAAGGCACATTCATTTAGACTTCCGATACCCACCTCCGTTAACTACTCTTTGATCTGCTCCAGAGTTGGGACTGAATTCTGAAGTATGGGATCCAGACCTTGAAATCGGTGGGCCTGATCCAGACTGTCCCATCCTTGGTGAGTTCTGTCTTCCACTTCCCCAGGACAGGACATCTCTATTCCTCTGTCCAGGTGGAATGTATTTATTTTCTCTGAAACACAGCAAATTTCTATCAGTGTTAAGACAGAACTGAAAAACAATGAAAAGCACCTCATCAAGTGCTCTGCCGATATTTTCTATCTTTCCCAAATCAAGCTAAAGGAAAATCCTAAATACTATCAGATGGTGACCTAACATTCACCTCATGAATTGGCTTTTGATACTGACCACACAGTCCGCTTTCTATGAGCCCACAGACACTGAATGATTTAGTACTGATGCCTGAAATTCTCCATGACATGCCGAAACCACTGCCCTTTCCTGTAATTTGGTATGAATTCACCACAGTGACATATCAAAATGGGGAAGTCTGTTTCACTACAGAGATAACACAGGGCCAGGCGGAGGTGTACACGTTCGCCTGAGTGCCAAAACCAGCACATAATTGTTTACACAAGGTTCCTAACCTAATGAGTCCTGCTGAAAAAGCACAGTTGCAATGAGTAAATTGCTACTGTACCAGAATATGCACATCATTTAAAGAAAAATACTATTCACAGTATGTGCAAGTACCTAGTGTTCACACCATGTCCTTCTCGTTCATTAGCATTTCTCTGAACAGCAGTGTATTTTTCTTCTTCTGTTCTTTCATCATTTTCCAAGGCAACCCGAGCTTTGTATTGGGCACTTGATTCAATTTCCTCTGCTAATTGAGTTGCTCTGGCTTCCCGTTTTAAAAACTCTTCTGAATTATCTCTTTCTAATGGCACCCTAAAAGACAATGGAAAGGAAAAGAATCTCTGAAATGCACTCAAAAGCACAAAGGAGCTACAAAAATTACAGTGTTAATTCTAACCAAGTCAGAGTAAAAAAACCTTGCTTTTAAGTCAGTAGGCTCGCTGCCTTTTTTAGTGTAAGTATGTCAGTATTCCTGGACTGGTTTATATGCAAATTTAGCGTCATTCACCTGCCTGGAGAGCTGAGGGAGGCTGCAGAGCTTTTCCACAGGACTTGCAAAATCCCCGGTCCCTAAAGCCACGCAAAGGCTCCAAATTTTAACAAGGCTGAGTATATTTGTAATAAAAAGCCTTAGTCTGTTGTTTAGATAGGAAGTTACCATAAAAGACCAAATTTGAATTTCTTTAGCTATTTACACATTCCCAACAGACAGAAGAGTCCCCAGTACTACTGAAATTGAAGAGTTACATGCCTAATTCTGTGATAACTCCAGCCACAGCATTTCAGCTCTTGCTGCTATGCTTAACTGCAGGAAAGATGAATGCAGTACATTAGAGCACGGGACCAGAAACCCATGACTCATCTGCCATGTCCAAGGACCTCAAAACCATTCATCCCATGTTTCTATATGAGGTAATAGCATATTGCAAAAAGCATACATAGCTCCCTCAGGAAAGCCACCAAGTAAGAATTCAATACATTAGCAATGAAATACTGAAAGAGATAACTAGAGCTGGACATCACACCTGGCACTTCCTTCTGTCCACCCCTTTTTTTTGTTTTTACCTATTCTATTTATTGTTGAAGTATCAGGTTTTGCAAAACAACTTTGCGCTTTGTCTTTGATTCTAATTTTGAACTCCAAGAGTTGTTTCTTCCAACCTTACTTTAGAATAAACTACATAAAAATAGAGAACACAGTTGAAGCTGGACCACGCTACGCTGGGCGTTACATAATCACTACTGCACGTATTTTGAATAATATAAAAATGAAGACCAAAGAAAATAGGTGGAGATACAAACCAAGCATGAAATAATATATGCAAGATTACTTAAGTGTCAGTCACAGAACTAGGAAAACAAGTGGCTTTGCCAAATTCCAAGCCAGCGCTCAGCTACTGCATCACAAGTTTTTCTCCCCACATACGTTTTTGGCCAGCTGGGACATTTACTGGGACATCTACCTTAACAACGGTAACTGCAAGAACATTAAATAAAAACTTCACCCTTCAGCGTAAAGCTGGGGCTCAAATAAGATATGCATGAACACAATATATACACACCTCGCGTACCCTGTATTGAGCATACAGAGAAGAAAGGAGAACACTCGATACATTCTCATTTCTTTAAAGTGACTGAAAAAAAAATGAAGGGATGTATGCAGTAGGACTGATGGTAATCTAATTAAACTAAAGAATGATTTTACACTTTCTAACAGGGAAAAGGCCCTTAAAGAAGAAACAAGGGGCTGGGCAAGACGACACTCTTCAGAAGGTCAGTGATGAGAGAAGCAGGTGCAGCAGCTGACGAACACATGCAATATATGTGGTAGAAGACAAACTTGTACCCTTGTGGAGTTTGACAGACTGTACCTGCTAACACTTAGCTCCAGGAAGAGAAAACAATCAAACGATAAATCCTCTGCAATCCTTCAGTTGCAGATACAAGCATTTAGCTACACGGCTGCTCAGCACGCACTTGGAGTATCAGGAAAAGAGTTTCCCAGTTTAGCAGACTGATACGCAAAGACGCTGCCTGACTGGGAAACAATGGAATTTGTCTCTGGCAATTTAAAGCCACCTTCATGTTTTTAATCTGTTTCCATTAATATCCATAAAGCAGAAAGATGGAAGAATAAAGTTCAAAAGTACAAAAAGTACTTAGAGCAGTGAAGTATACGGAAGAACAGCTTCCCCAGGATTCAAATGTAAGCTGATTAAACCACTTTGATTATCACCATGTTACAGGTCTATTTTAACAAAATAGTAAAAATAAAATCGCTGAACCAGAGACCTGTAGACCAGTGCCCCAATTCTACATAAAAATCAAAATATTCACTGCAATTCCTGGACATTCAAAAATTAGTTTATGTTTTGGGGTTAAAAAAGTGGGAAAACATAAAAACATTTCACAATGGCTGTTGAACATCTGCAATTGATTTGTTTCGCAGTTGCAGTTAACATTATAGCTGTAGACTATTGGGAACAGGTCCATACTGCCAAAATAGCCAGAGCAGGCTTTATACTACATCTATATTCAAGTTACTATTATATTGTAAGTGAAACTTTAGTTTATATCTGGAAAAGTCTGCTAAACGAGTTATCCACAGCACAGGAGTCCCCCTGAAGTATCAGCAACATTTCAACATTCCAGTAACAACCAGATCAATCAACTCAATAAAATTAGGGTTAGTCAAACTGTTCTGCTAGGTTAAACACAAACTACAGGTATAACAGCTATGCAAAGAGAGATTATAGTTTCACAATTTGATATTTTCCACGATATTCATAAAAGGTTTAGTAAGAAATAAGCATTATTGCATGCCTAAATTCAGAAAATATTGCAACGGGAACGAACTGTGCCCATTTAAGGGAATATATAATGATTACTACATCTAACTATTCACAGAACGTTGGCAAGGTTTCTTAAGCACTATTCATTCATTGCTTTTTCAGTTATTCGATTCCACAACCTTAGAAAGAATGTAAAATTATCTTCAGAATATAAAGTTTGTCAAACCAAGAACAACATTAAATACAAATCTAGTAACAAAATATTTTGGAACTTACGTATAAGAAGATAAACTGCTGTCATAAGTTGATACTACACCATAATTTTCTTCATTGTAACGAAACATGTCATTGGGATCCCATCCATTAGACTAGAAGAAAATGATGCTTGTTTTTCAAAATGACACTGGAAACACATTCCCTTAAAATTAAGGGCTGATGGCAGATGTTAAACCTTTTGCCCTTTTTCCTGGGACTATGAATTCACTGTCCAGATAACAAAGTTACTAAAGCAACAATTTATTTCAGGGAACCTTGTTCATCAGATGCACAGACTTTTACCTTCAAGAGCTAGTTTGTTGTTTGTTGGTGGTGTTCTGTTTAAGTACCATGCCCACCCTGTAGTAGATGATTACTGGCTAGCAAGAAATAAGTGCACGAATGCCTTTTTCAGAAAGCGCAAACTGACACTTCTGAACATTTTAAGTGCCCTCGTCGCTGTGGCAAGTGCTACACCTTTCCAAATGCACTAATGCAATTCTCCGACACACACACACCACAGCCAGAAGACCCCTGTTGATCTGCAAAACTTCCCCACTTCAGTGAAATTGCTATTACAGCACTCAAGCACAACGATAAATGTTTTGAATGTTCTATAAAACCACTGACAGTATTAAGTATTCTAATAATCTCAGCTGTACAATATGTACATTAAAATTGACAAGATAACTGTGCTACCTAAAGTTAATATGTTCCACAGTAACATGACTAGATTCTCCTCTTATCAGTAATATTATCTTCTTTCTTTTACATACTGCAGTCTGAATACCTTGCTAAAAAGAATTCATGGTTGAGTAAAAGCTGACTTGCTACGATATATCAAGCAATGTCATTTAAGGCCATACTCCTCATCTAATGATTCATCATCTACTGAGATTGTATCTGTGCTTATTAAGCCGTGGGTCAGACTTCCATCAATTTCCTTCATCTTAGCTCAGAGACAGTTAGCTAAGCACAATTTCGCCATAATTTCCAAATGCAATGATAGTCAGACAGGAATGCTCTGATTAAACGTAAATCACTTCAGAGTATTGCTGAATTTGGAGTCCATGAGTCAAACAAGTCCCTTACCGCAGCAGCTGCCATTTGTCAACATTTGCCAAAAGTGGCATTTCAAATCCAGCTATTCTTATTCAAATTGCAAAAAAAGTACTGTGGCAGCTGCTAGCAAAGGCTGAACATACACCCATACAACGTAGCCCAGCAATTTCAGTCAAAAGTTCATTACTAAATTAAAATTAAGAATCGTTGCAAGGCGTGTCCGGAGAAATGGCTTATTTTCTATAGACTGCCATAGATGATAAAAAAGCATTACTTACAACGTCTGTCTCTAATGCCTCAAGCTCCTCAGTAGCGGTAGTCTCTCCTCCATCCCAGGGTTCAAGATCCTTCTCCTTGTGCTCACCATTTACTTTAGCACTGATGGCTGAATCAGTAAAAGCATCTACAAGGGAGTGGGGAGGGATGGGGGTGAAATCAATTTGGTTAAGTACAGGAAGACATTGTACACACTAGTTTACCTGAGGAACAACCCAACAGAGCTGAATCGCAGGCACATTAAATATCATTCACCTTCTCTTGGAGCTGCTGTATTCAACAGGACTGCGTTGGAAAGATGCCTGCTTCATACTTAGAATCTAACTATGAAAGTACAGACTAACTTCTAATATATCAAAGAATAGCAGTAATTACTTTCAGTTACTTCAAAATATTTTACACAAACTACATGTATCTTTTTGAAAAACAAACAAATAAAAAACCCCAACTACCTGAGGATGCCCATTCCTCTAGAAAACCCCAGACTTGTATAATAAGCTTTTCCAAATAGCCCAGGCAACTCTGCGCTAACAGATTATGCAAATATCAAAAAAGCATTAATGTAACCCAATCCCATTCCCTAAATAAATAGGCAGAATGCAAGTTTCCCTTTAAATACCCGAGTTTCTTCTATTTCCACAACTCTTCAGCACACCAGCATGCACGCACACGCTTCTACTCCCTTTGCAGTGTAACTCAATTATCCGTTAGCTTGGTGCACCCGTTCACCGTGACATGAACGGAGGTGTCCTCTTCCCTGCAAGAGCTTATTCAAGAAGCAGCTCACCCAAATCACACAGCCAGATTCAGAAACTCTCTGCCTCTTGTTCTCAACAACATAGAAAAACAAATACACCATTAGGTGCATTAAGCACTAAGGGTCTGCTATTTTTTATATAAATTATAAAAAAGTATATAAAAAAATAAAGATCGTGAGCTTTTATTTTCACTTGTTCATCTTTCATTCAAACCGGAGTTAAGAAGGAATAACACTAGAATATTAAAATGCTATTAAAAATAAAATGATGTACAAAGCCATTCATCACGGAAGCCAAGCTTTTATATTTGTAAGCAACTAAATCTCAGAGCTGCCTGCAAATTCTTAAATTGCTTAAACAGAAGGAACTTTAAAAAAATAAAATGAGCTTGTTATAAGCTTATAAATAAATAAATAAGCCTAAAATAAATAAGCCTTCAATCTAGAATTTCCTATTACCATTCTCCAGATAAAATAAGGAGCAAACATTTCAGGCTTTAGAGAAGATGAGATGAAACCACCAGGCAGTGCCAGATATGGAAGAATGTGGCTTAAATTAACTTTTGGCAAGATCTGAAATCTTACTAAGAAAAATGAACTTTAAAGCCATCGTGAAAAGAATTCACAACGTATGAAGTTGGCCACTGATGTTACAGGTTTTAAACGTTCTTTCAAAAGAGACTGCTGACATAGCTTATTATTCCTGTTTTACCCAATTTCACAGTGAAGTTTGCACATATACTGGTATGATCCATCCTAAAAGTTAACTGTGCGTAGTCTGCCTAATAATATGCAGCACTATCTCATGAAATGCTCGCTCAACTCATACACAAAGACCAAAGGAACTATGGGTAAGCAATTAAGCATTGTTAATAAGCTTATATGAAACAAAACGTTATAGAAAATGTATGAAAAATAAGAGCTTATTAGCTAAACATTCATTTCAAATACAAAAGAATCAGTAAAATAAGAAAAGAAAGCCAAAGGAAAGAAAAGACACCTAACCAGGCACACCACTGTTAGGGCTCGTGTGAAATTGCAAAAAACCTGCATCCATCACCTTGCGAGATGTCGCAGTCTGCCAACCCAAGCTGTGACAATACCTACGCAGCTGGAGGTTAACACTTGAAAGCGAGATTATGTTTTAGGTCCTCACTAAACACAATGCCTTTAGCAGGCACGTTCTGGGATTACTTGTAAATTCTTCTGCAACAGAGTCGTCGTATCACCATACTACCTACGTGATGATGCAAAATTTCAATAGTTGCATTTTCAGCTGTTCAGAATAGGTCAAAATCAAGGGTGAGAATAGAAGTCACCAACTAACTGCAAGATAGTCTAAATGATTCTGTGAAGTTACGCATGCATGTTTTAAAGTGCCATAAATGTGCGAGCAAAGATATTAAGTTTCCGTTATATATTATGGTAATAAAAGCATTATGAAAGGCAAGATGCAGAGACAGAGAGTGACCGCCAAAAAAGTTACCTGTTTCTGAAGGAACTACAACAGATATGGAGAGAGAAAAAATTGGAAGACGTCAGATATAAATACAGATGGATTTTTTCACATTATATGGCTGAATTCAGGCAAAGCTTTGAGTCCCTCTCACAGACATATTCAACCTGATTATACATCTCCCACCTTGCAAAGATCATTTCCATAGTAAAACTTCAGGAATGTTCCCACCCATTAACAGCCCAATGTATTTCCCCATTTTGCTTCACAAAAAGATCTCCTCCAAATAGCCTGTAGATTTATAAAGTATACCAACTTCAAAGAAAACGTCTCTGTTTCCCTTCACACAAACAGCTTTTAAGATACACAATAAAAACAGAAGGTATATTTATATGTCATCTGAAACTACATAGTAACACAGTTCTCAATCCACAGTTAAGTAGTAACAAAACAGAACATTTACCAGGGAGGCAAAAATCAGGCACTTGTTATTTGGAAACTCTACGTTTACCAGACCCTGTAGCTCACACTGCCATAACCCACACAGACCAGTGCTGCTCCTGTGATTAACATCATTGATTCAGTGTTTCATGTCCGATCTTCCCACATTTTACACCAAATTCAAGCTGGAGGCTGCTTACGTCAGTTAGGAAACTGAAATGTGCTTCTACACTACTTCACTGGAGAAGAGTTCCCTCTATGCTCAGTGAGATTAGATAAATACGAGTTAGGAGGACTGATGACAGCACCTGGTGGAGGCAATCTGTATTTTAGAAGGGTGTTTCCTTAATTTCTATTAAATTGCTTCAGACAAACTCCATACGCTACTGTGCCATTTTGGATACCATGAATAAAATACTCAGTTAAGACTCATCTACTCAACCCACTAATTTTCCTATTTAAAAAGCCGCATAAACATTCAGCAGGGTTCTCTTAAAAATTATAATGATAAAGATGAGCTGGGGGGAAGAAAAACAAACAACAAGTCAAAACAAAACCTCTACTATCTAACTAAGGCTCCAGATCTGACTAAGATATGAACAGTCAATGCTAAGTTTCCCAGTAGGATCCAGTATATCATGGGGCACAGGAAGCTTCAGTGCTCTTCCTTTCTCTCTCACTTGAGAATGAAAGTCACAAGTGAGACTGCAACAGCAGTTTAACCTCTACAACTCAAAGAAAATCCAGTTAGAAGAAATTCAAGCGATAAAAGCGGGCTTCTAGTCAGACAATATGGTCTCACGAGCATCCAGGCAAAGTTTAAATGTAGCAGAAGGGTACCTCAAGGCACACATCGCTATTTTCCTGGAACAAACAGCTAAGCAGGCGCACAGGACACCAAGATTAAAAATGCGGCAAGTCAGACAAGGCTTTACCAAAATTAATGAGCAACAAAACTGAGCACATTTGTAAAAAATAAATTCTACAAATTCCAAAACAAAAATACTGTTCTTAAGATTATTAGTAAAGCAGAAGCTAAAACATGAAGTGCTTCCACAAGTGCTGACTGGCAGAGGAATAACAGACAAGATACTGACTGCCCAGGCTCTGCCTCCCCCTGATCTGGTGCCTCATGTCCCTGAGCTGTTGAACGAGCAATTCACATGACACCTTGACATGGCCGAATTTTTAATCGATTCCTTTTCTGCATGGTAAAACCCAACCTAAAGATCAAATGAAAATCGGTCAAACAAAGAGTCTGAGCTGTAACACTCAATTAGCCCCCTCTGCCTCTGTACCTGCTTAATGTGACATCTCCTAAGCAAAGAAGTTCTGACATCAAACACCTTTCTTCTTGATTTAAAGCTTGCTAACTGGAAAAAAAATCCCAAGGACAATTCTATGCAATAGAAATTCACATTAAGTAAAGGCAAATTAAATTTATACACTCTGAGAAAAACTCAGCTTAGGCAAATTCTTCAAGTAGGTGCTATTAAATAAGTTAAAGAAAAAAATGCCATAATAGAGCCATTAAGAGCCCAGGTTTAATAATTTCAGCGTTTAACATGTTTGTTTTCGCAAACATATTTTGAGCTACTAATGGTGAATAAGCAATTAAGTAAAACTCCGCAGTTCAAATGCTATTAAACCAATCGGCATTACGTGCCAAAGGTGTCCGTGCTGCGCACCGCAGCCTTTGATCAAGTTCAGCATGGCCCAAAGTAAACTGAGGTTTTATCTTAAAGGTTTCAACAGTAAACTCTCATTTGTTTTGTAACAACTTACTACTGATTTGAAACATTAAAACCAGTTACGACCAGCTTTGCAGAGCCAACATTTCCTTCCTTTGTTCATAATATGCCTACTGCTATTCCCCTTGCAACACTTTCTCTGGAAGGATGCCACTTTCAGTGCTAATTCAAGGAAAAACTGAAATAGCCAATTCTCTTCTGCCTTTTTTTTTCATTGGATTTGTAATATTTTTCTCAGAGTGCAGTAATGGCGCCAAAAATCCAATAAAAACATCATTGAAGTCTTTTACTTTAACAGTAGTTAGGACATTGAATTGTCTTGTCTTTAAAGGGAAGCCAAGAAGGCAATTCTGAAGCCTTACTCAAATTTGAGTCATATGCAAACAGGGACTCTCAACCGATCAGTGCTTAGGACTAGGGGAAACACTGCTGGAAGCTTGTTCTGTAGAACACAGGAGAAATACACCCTCCTGTTTCATAGAATCACAGGGCTGGCAGGGCCCTCTGGAGATCACCCAGTCCCACCCCCTGCCAGAGCAGGCTCACCCAGAGCAGGGGGCACAGGAACGCCTCCAGGCGGGTTTGGGATGTCTCCAGAGACGGAGACTCCACCACCTCCCTGGGCAGCCTGGGCCAGGGCTCTGCCACCCTCAAGGGAAAGAAGTTCCTCCTCATGTTTAGGTGGAATTTCCTGCGCTCAAGTTTGTGCCCGTTACCTC
The DNA here is from genome assembly GCA_013400135.1 of Rhinoptilus africanus. Lineage (NCBI taxonomy): Eukaryota > Metazoa > Chordata > Aves > Charadriiformes > Glareolidae > Rhinoptilus > Rhinoptilus africanus. The sequence continues at coordinate 160,022 of VXBO01013827.1, forward strand.
TTGTCCTGTCCCTGGGCACCACTGAAAAGAGCCTGGCCCCATCCTCCTGACACCCCCCCTGTCAGTATTTATAGGCATTGATAAGGTCCCCCCTCAGCCATCTTTTTTCTAGACTAAAGAGACCCAATTCCCTCAGCCTTTCTCCATCAGAGAGCTGTTCCAGTCCCCTCAGCATCTTGGTGTCACTTTGCTGTCCCCTCTCCAGCAGTTCCCTGTCCCTTTGGA
>VXBO01013827.1:160460-173287 GCA_013400135.1 Rhinoptilus africanus
ATCAGATTAGTCAGGCATGATTTCCCCTTGGTGAATCCATGTTGAGTACTTCTGATGGCCTTCTTTTCCTCTATATGCCTTGAGATGGCACCCAGAACGAGCTGTTCCATCATCTTTCCGGGGATGGAGGTGAGGCTGACCGGCCTGTAGTTCCCCGGGTCCTCCTTCTTGTGTTTTTTGAAGACTGGAGTGACGTTGGCTTTCCTCCAGTCTTCAGGCACCTTGCCTGTTCTCCAGGACCTTTCAAAGATAGTGGAGAGCGGCCCAGCAATGACTTCCACCAGCTCCCTCAGCACTCTTGGGTGCATCCCATCAGGGCCCATGGTATTGTGAATGTCTAATTGACCTAACTGATCCCTCACTTGATCCTCCTCCACCCAGGGAAAGTCTTCCTCTTTCCCTATTACTTTCTCCAAGGCCTGGGACTCCTGAGGGCTGGGCAGTAAAGACCGAGGCAAAGAAGGGATTCATTAAATTTTTCAATCATGCAGCCGAAGTAATCTAGCAGCTAGGAGATGTAGGCACTTCACCTGCTAACATACAGCCAAGGATTTCAATGCGCACATTAGAGTGGATTTTCAGCAGTCAATTCCCACTGCCACAGGCAAAAGACAGTGCCTGTCCCTCTTTAAATGCAGACCGAATAGTCTGAAAGGGGGATGATGGGTATAATACAATTTCACCTGAGTCTTCCAATGCATGTTTCATTCATCAGCCTGCCTGTAATGCAGAAAGCCCCAGTTCCACTGCAAAAGACCCTCAGGTGACTCCCTTCCATTCATTTTGAAGCCTAACAGGAATCTAGACGAGCACAAAGGTCTATGAAGACTGACAGAGTTGCAAATAAGGGCCCAGTAAGCAGGGACAGACTGATTTTTTAAACATAAACTGTTAGAACATCCCTATACATGAAGACATACTATTTTTTCTCCCAAGCCTTCCAATTTCTACAATCTGGGCAGGCAGCACACCTTCTCCACTGATGCGTTTAAAGGTGCCATGTCACGCTTGGCACAAGCAAATCTAAGACCGCTGCTTCCAAGCCGGGTGGTTTCACCCACTCCGAGCCCAGACAGTCGTTACCTCCCCTGCACTCGCACCACTGACGTAGCTGCGGGACAAATTATCAGCTCACTGCTCCAAAGCTGCACAAGCTCGATAGCAATGAAAGATGCTTGGCAGGCTATTTCAGATGGTTCTTTCAGAGGCAACTATTTTCGACTCCTCCCATTCCCTTTCTCCCCACCTACTGCTTCTTCCCATGCTCTTCCAGTCCCTTCTGTTTGACTTGGTCAGGCGGGCAGATAATGCAGCTAGCACCTCTGCCACTCACGTCTGAGGGCAAGTCGGAAGATCAAGACTCACAGTTAGGAGCACCCTTTGCCCACACTCCTCCAACTCAGCAGAGAATCAAATGCCAGAACAAAAATCTGTAGAACTACACACTTATCCTGACTCAGGAAATCAGAGTGTGATAAAATTTCCAAAACAGTACCTTTAGCAGAAATTAAGTTTACTTCAAGGCCTCCTCAAGTCTAGTAGTCTCCCAAGGGGTAGGAGAAACTACCTATAGAGACCCCAACAAAGCCTATTCCAGGTAAGCCTCTCCTATGGCAGGAGTGCTTGTGAAGCGCCCTTTTGTTTGACTGCATTTTAAAGTACATCCAAATTATCTACAAACTTGTCTGTGAAAGCCAAAAACCACTGAGGACTAGGCAATTTTGAAATATTTGCTCCTGGGTAAGGGCAACACTATCAAAATTCTCTGGGCACCAAACAGTAAGCATTCCCAGTACAAACACGGCAAGGAGCACCATCTCCTCACACAGGAGTTCAGACTCAGATTTTACTGAGTTTTACTGTGAATCACGCAGGTTTATGAGACTCGGCACGATGAATATTAGGATTTATTTATAAGAACAAAAGGTCAGCAGTTCCTGCATGCATGTTCGTACACTTCCGTTCTTTTGAATCCTTGCTTATTTAATTTCCCAAGAAGCAGAAGGCCCTTCCTTCATTGCCCTAATTTCCAGGTGTGAGCAGAGACTGACTTATACTTTCAAGTGGCATTTCAAGATACTACATTTTTGAGACAAAATGGAAAGCAGATTAATTTACCCACTAGGAGTTATCAAATTTTGCAGCCTTCCAGTTTATCTCGCTCCAAGTCTCTACAGCTTTATTTCAGCTCCCCTCTCCAGCTACTTAAGAGATTTAGATTCGAAGATATTCCACCTAATAAAGCGAACTGAGCAACTGATCAACCTGAAGCAGTAATTTTCTTCTAGAAAACTTCCATTGAGTAATTATTCCTAGAAGTAGTAGTATATTCTTCATCCTGTCTGCTCAAAATCTTTAAAGACTGGGTAATGGAGGCCTCAGTTTGCATTTACATTAAAGTGACGTTCATAGCAGATCCATTATAAAACAGTTCTCGTGTAATTTAAATTCAAAGCCCCGACCAGAACATGGAACTTATCTGCATTTCAATGCTACTTTTGCTCTGACGTTATGCATCTTCTTCTGGGAAAAGCCAATTCCTTGAAACAACAAGCCTCTCATTCCTCAGCTTTAAATCAGGCAAGAACATACGCATGTACAAGCACAAGGTGAAGAGAGAGCGAGCTCATTACATGTCCACCAGCCCCTACGCATCTCTCAGTCACTGCTACATGGGAATAAAGCACGTGCCTTTTAATAATTACGGCTCCCAGTGACTGTCATTGATCAACCTGGGAGCGTACACATACGCAATTTCGCTCTATGGCACAGAAAGCTATGTATTCACTTTTATTCCTTAACCCAGCAAGTCAGGAAACAAACTAAGAAAACCCTGGAGATTTGCCACTCAAAAAATGGAAAAAAAAAAAAAAAACGCAAAGGAACTAGAGTCGTCTGACCTATGAGCCTTTTAGGTTCCAGAAAAATAATTAGGGTCTTGAAGATTAGGCATTATAACAAGAAGTTATGAAGACTGCCTGTAGAATAGTTTAATTATGACAGTTTCAAGCCATGTCTTCAAGATGCGAAGACCACCTGCCTGCCACTTAAGTTGTTCTGTATTTTGGAGAGCCTTACCTACAGTAGTAAAGCAGAGATTTAAAACACAAATAGTGGATTTTCCTAAAGAATTTTTAGCTGTTTGCAGTAGTATTTTTAGAATATTCATATGAACACATGTTTAGAGACAAGTTACTTAACTAAATATAGACTTTATATACATACCAATTCTGAACAATAACCTTTCTATAAAGCATTTGTGTATTCATAGCTTCTCATATAACATTTCATAGACTAATTTAGAAAGACATTGACAAAAAAAAAATCTCCCATGCAATTCTGTAAAATGTTTTACACCACCACTGAGGATTTACTTTCCAGACACCTAAAACAGCCACTCCAAGCGGTGCGCCCTCACAGAGGTTCTGCAATCCATTTTTTGATAAATTACTGATTTCAGGAGGTACTGAGCACCTGCTCTTTCCATTGGCTTTAGTGGGCTATTTGGATGCCCCATGGTTATTAAGAATTAACAGTCTAAATGCGAACTTCAGGTTTTGGATCCCAAAACATTTACTTTGAAAATCTTGACTTATGATCTTAAGATATAGAAAACTTTAAAAACAAGTATACCTCTTCTCGCATAATTGGTATCCATATCCTTAAAATGCACCATAACGAAATCTGAAGACTTGAACAAGATACTCTCTAGTATGTCTTCACGTTTTGGCCCCAAACTGGATTCTGCAGTTTTCCGATGAGCAGCATCAAGCACTAAATCACACTATTAGAGATACAAAAAGAATACACTACCTTAATGCAGAGTAAGCTACTCCATAACTTCACGTACTTGCAAAAAACAGACATTTACAATAGTCTGCAAAAATGAATCTGCTTGTGTAAACTTAGACATGAATAGTCAAAATAATTCATAACAAATATTCAGATTTTAATCAAACATTGGTTATTCAGTATCAGGATCTTTTAAAATAAAGAAGAGCCAAAATGAAAAAAATTACCTTAGGACTGTAGGTTTTAAAAACTCCTTCATATATACCACCATTTTTCACCTGTACTTCACATTTGGATCCCTAAAATGCAAGAAAAATGAAAATACAGCTTTCTACCAGCCTGACAAATGACATTTGAGTGATTTTCTCAAAGATATATCTTTCATGTAAGTACAATGTGTAAAAATACAGCTCATTTTTTAGTCAAATCTACTCATTGAGTATTTGTCCATTTATAAATACACCACTGTGTTCTGCAGATGCAAACAGCTGGGTGTGTACCAAAATTTGTTCTGAAGGCATTTAAAGATACTCACTGAAGCATATTTGGTACTTGCAAGACTCTTGACCAGTTATGCATACAAACAAATTCTTGTGCAAAACCAAAATCTGTGTATGTGTGGGTACAAATAAGGATGAAGGCTTATCCTGGGCTCTAGCAGATGTGGGAGAGTCCCTGTTACTTAATTTTGGCATCTCAGGACTTCCCTTAACATTTGGGGAGAAAGGCTTCCATTCCCTGTACAAAGACTCATTTTATTTATCCATAACCTCTAAAAAGACAGAAAATTCAAAGTAAGACCAGTGTATGTAAGGAATTTGCTCTACCTCTGCAAGTTGTATTTGAACCTTTCCAAGGCAAAAATACAGAGTAGCTATTACTGTGATCCTTTAAAGTTCAATCTTGGCCAAAGACGCCTACCGTTAAAGTTTAATATTCACTCCATTATATTGCAATTAGTGGACTAGTTAACAATTCTATGTCACTATAGAAACTGTTTACCCTCCTTCCAAATATGAAGACTTACAACGACTGATGTAAGTATGTGAACCATTCTCATGTTTGCATAGATGCCATCAAAAGAAATCTGAAAAATAAAAAAAGACATTGTCATGAATACATGAGAAACACCTGTAACAATTCAAAAAGTCAATGCTCCAAAAATAACGCAGGCTTTCACCAGCACATACTACTTCCTAGAAACACCGGTCCAAAAACCTTACTCAGTCAACATAGAACTTGGGTCAGATGAGATTTCCAGAGGACCCTTACCCCTTTTTCTGATCAAATAAAGACCTGAACAGCCTTTTAAACAAGACAAACATTACAGAGTGCCCCTAATGTCATTCAATAAGGACATTCTCTTGCTGGTTGGGTGAAGGTCATATGCACAGACTCCTAACTGGAAAAGCCCTGCTAACACCCTTCCCTGGTTTAAGAATCATCAAGAGGATAAGGTACTTCAACTGCTGTAGAAGTAAAAAGGTGCTTTCAGGGCCTGCTGAACTACATCTTTTCATCTAACAGACCCGACTCCCTGCATTAACAGAAGCTAAAGTCATCACATCACAGAACACCAGAGAGTCACAAAACCTATCACAAAATTAGTCAAAAGTACTTCACTGCAGTATCAGAACTGAGATCCTACCGAGGAGAGCTGACCTAGTATCACCCAGGTTCTAGATAACATGCTCGCATAAGCACACATGAAATGGCACAAATGTCTGTGTTTTGTTGCAGAATCTGGTATTTCTCCTTGTCAACTTCATGCTTGTGAAACAAGAGATGCTGAAACATGCAAGGACCTCACCATATTTTGAGCTTTTTAACTGACAACACATCTTTTAAACTGTCAGCTACTTACTCTACTTACTCCTGGATGTTAGCTGCACTTCCTCGTCTAAAAAGACATGTTTAAGGATGCTCCTATGCTCAGCACTCAGTATGGAGGACGTAGAGACTAACACTTTTATGGTGTTTAGTGTTTGCGTATGACCTTTTTCACCACGCTTCCTCAAAGCTTCGTTATTTCTACTGAAAAGTCTTGGTATCTTCAACAAACATTTATGTAAGTAAACCACAGTCCTTTTAAGCCTTCCCACTTCTGCCCCATTCCCCAAAATTAGTTATCCTTGAAAACCAAGCCGATAAAAAAATTAGCAAATATTTGATTAGCGCAGTTCAAAGATTCACTCTTTAAATTGAGATCCACGTTGTTAGCTTCGATAAAATTATGTTCTACAAGTCAAGCCACACCTATACTTCAATAGCCTCGATAATAACTGAAGTTGCACATTCAGGTTACTGATAACGCTGGATTACCTATTTTATACTAAAGCTAAACAAAACTGCTATTTTTATTTAACTGAATGCTGTCTTGCTGTCATCTGTTTAAGGGAGAAGCCCATGTTAAGAGTCTTCAGATAGGATCTAATTCAAAAGCATTGCCTTAAGTTAAATTTTATCTGTATCTACAACTATAATTGCAAGAAAAGCCAAGATCTATATCTTGCCTAAAAGATCTATATTAGTAGTCAAAAGTTTAACTGACCCTCCCCCTCTTCACCCTCCCAGGAGACTTAAATGAATGCAAGATGCTACATCTTTGGAAAAGTGTATCTCAGCCTAAAATATTCACCATAGTATCCAAAGGGATGAATTGAGAGAATATTCCAGTATCTGCTATTCTTACATCGATACTTGGGTTTACTGTACATAAATTATTTCCTCCTATCTAGAAGTGGTACAATGAGGAAAAAACATACACTTACCGTAGGCTGAGGCGGTCCTTTGCCACTGCTGCGACCTCTGAAATTAAATACATACATGGGATATGATTAAAGGAATTGCCGAAACTGGTTAATTTCTTAACAAGTAAGAATTCAAAACCCCATCTTAATTTATTGCTGAGAGTGAGATCAGAGAAACACAGTGCTCCCTTAGAGCAGTACTTGACAACTACAGAGCCCACAGCATTCACCCTCCAAACGACTGACCTTCAAGCAAGAAACACTGGTAAGTAGGCAAGAGAGTTACCTACAATAAATTAAAGGACAAAATGAAGAAAATACTAAGCCTATGTCATTATAAAAATCCAGACATGCTACCTTTTAAGCAGAATACGGTAACTAAAGCAAATTCCAAAACCAAAAACCACTTTCAGGCCCAATCCCTACTTAGCACAGAGTCCCTTCTCTAAGACTAGAGGCTCAGTACATCGTCACCGTCCCTCTGATTAAGGGCCACACAAAAAACGGACCCATTCTGCAAGCTACAGAGGAGCCCTCATCATCAGGCCCTGCCTACAGAGCTTGCTTATACCTACCATCCCAGTCCAGCAAGTGAAACTAATTAAGTCTGTCCATCCCCTCAAAAACATTAACTACTTTCAATGCAAATCTGTCAATGTGTAGCACTCAGGACACTTCAAAAAACTTTTAAATTAACCTGTATGCTCTTACTATCTTGCAAACTGCGATACAACACTCTGTGCCCTCCACCTCAGTACTCCGAGTCCCACCAGCACCCTGCAGCCAGCAAGTCCGCAACGGCCACAATTCCTCAACTTCACTGGTGTGCCTTATTTCAAAGTTACGTCCCTGTACCAAAAAGTCCTAGTTTCAAATACTTCTCACAGTGATTTAGATTTGTATCACAACTTCAGGAGTGCACACTGTGACGTGAGGCAAAAGTAAGCCTTCTGGTTTATTTTTAAAAAGTCAATTTTTTAAAATAGACCCACCTTACCAATGCACAACCATTTAATTACAGACCCAAAGAATCATGTCTAAGTTTCAAAACATCTATTGAACTCTAAATCTAACTGAACGCCAACTGCATTCAATTGCTTTTGAAACACTACGCTGAGGTTGAACACAACCTTGCTCTCAAAACAACATGTCCTTATTAACAGGGCTCTTCAGTTAGTCAAGAAATCAAAGGAACTTCTCCCAACGAACATAAATACCCCTCCAATAAATTCTGCAGAATTAAGCAAGTCCATCAGAGAACCATGAAAGGCCTTAACGAGGAAAAAATTAAAACCCACTAAACTATCACCTGACTCGTTTAAGAAAACAAGCTTCTGAAACAGAACCGGAGCCTCACACAGCATCACGCACACTGATGACATTTGCTGATTGGCAATAACTGCAGATTTCGGATGTCTAGCTGACATTTTCAGAATACTTGCAGAGTACTAATCTCACAAAAAAACCCTACTGCAAATATAGCCTTTATTTAATTACCTATCAGCCTTAACTTTCCATACGGCAGTGTCATAAGAAGACAAGCAAGTCTCACCATTTACTAAGCCTGCCATTTGGCAAGAGGCTACCTACAGTACAGCGAGCCCTCCATGACCCTGGAACATCCTTTTTGCATAATATTCAGACAAATTATCCTCTTCTTTCTGAAAGTCATTTCAGCAGATGTAAAACATCCAAATGAAAGAGAGGTAGAGCCCAGTTCTGATTTTTCCTTTTATTACACGCAAGAGCATCAATGACATGGTCTTTCAAAGGACATGGCCAAAGTCAGTTCCCTCTGTTGGTCTCAAAGATTTTAGAAGATATTCCTTCCTACATCAGCTATAGAAATGGTCAAAAGTGAGTTTGCTGTCCTTGAAATAGAAAGCACTCCCATCTTTAGCAACAAGTATTCTTAGAACTTAAATAATTGGGTTGCTAAACTGGTCAGAAAGTTTGGAGTATTCGCTTTAAGCACCAACCTAAGTGTTTTAGATTTTCCATCTCCTACCACATTTCCAAAACTACTGTTCCTACCCACATTTCTTCAAGAAACAATCTGATTGTGTGCATACACATTGGCAAGAGGTCCTAACTTCTACGTCAGACCAAGAGGCAAAGCCAACTGCAGAAATTCTATATACTACTCTGACCTATTCTTTAGAGACCCGACCTCTTGTTTTCCATCTACAACTGTTAAACACAAAGCATTAGAAAAAAGGAAAGACATTCACCAAGACGAAAAAAAGAGACATTCACCAATTCTGCCGATGCTACAATTCGATCAAAACTGTGTGTATATTCGGCTAAAACCAAAGCCATCAGCTTGAGGGTTATATTCCAACAGCTGAAGAATCAAGTTCATACTACCCTTTCACACATCTTTGACGCATCATATGAAGAAAACTAAGACCTTTACAAAAGCAGAAAGTAGATGGTCTTTGCCAGAAATTTACCAAGATTTAAAACAGGAGAGTAACACTAAGAAATGGGGGTGAGGGAAACTAGAATGGTCATTAGCAATTTGGCACTGCTACCTAAAACCACATCTTGATTACAGTAAGTACGGTAAATAAAAAAAAAATAAATTTATTTTTGTATTGCAAAAATGTGGTTAAAAGTAAGCCTGGGAGAAGGCACAGCAACTTGGCAAATCCAACTTGTAAACCCTTGGCTTTGGGGTAGCAAAGTCACAAAGTCAGAAAGATGCTGCACCAAGGTAACGACCAAGCAATTAAACTTAGCAGCCACCTCACTGCAGGCGGCAGTTCCACTTTAAGAGTGAAAGTCTCAATACGGGCTTAATCCCAAATGCTACACAATGAACATTTTTCCCCAGCAGCAACTTGCAAATTTTCTTCTATTTTTATGAGCACTTACTATCCTATTCCTCAGCATCCCTCCCCTCCCACCCTAATGTTTACAAACCCAGTAGAGCATTTGTATAAGCAAAACAAGGTCAGGCATTTACATTTTTCCAGTTAAGTGAAAAATAATTCAAGTGACACAAGTCCTTCCAGGATGTGAAAGAAAGTCTCGGGTTTTCTCTCCAGCATCATCTTCACTTTGGGACTAAGAAACAAATGCAACCATACTGCAGCTCATGTCTAGGGCAGAAGTGCGATTACAAAGACTTTAACAGAGTGAATAGATGGTTCTGGAGCACTGGCTGACATTAGTACAGCTTTGAAAACAAATTTACAGGATATTCTAAAGAATTTTCATTACAAGTGCAGAGAACTGGTTAAGCTTTCTTCTAAGGGAGAAATCAGAAGTACAAAGTTTCATTTAAGTGCAGTATTTGTCTATAGAAGTCAAATGAACCAAAGCTGTCAAATTAAGATTATACAAGGAGTTGTATGCACATTGTTTTCTGTAGTTTTTCCTCAATACTGACATTAACAACGTCAACTCCTGTCTCTTTACAAGACGACAACCTCTGCAGAGTCCCAAGAGGTATGTAACGTGACTTAAGTCTGACCCAGTGCACATCTGTAGCCTGTGGATGGACTTAGTCATTGATGAATCTTCTCCATGTACACTGCCATGAATCAGTTGTTACATTAAAACTTCATCAAAAGTGGGTATATAAACTCATACTAGAATGCATTAACAGCGATAAGGAGAGCGACCTGCAGTTATCCATTCATTCTGCTCAGCAGTTTAGCACGGCTGCATTAAAACTGACGCACACAAAGATATTAGAACAAACTAGAAAAACTCTGAACGGCACATGTGATCAAACCTCCAGAACAGCCACTTCCATTATATCAGAGCACCTCAGCACTCGATATTCCCAATTACTGCTGTCTGAACAGAATGGACACCTTTCTTCTGCCCTTTACTTAAACCTTTAGTTAGACTAATAAAAAAGGATGTCAAGGAAAAAAGAGTAGGCAAGAAGCGTTAAATCTCAAAAGCAAGCTACGTAGCATGGGATCATTTCAGTTTTAACTTTTCAACGGCCAAAGCCATTTACAAAAGACAGTAACTTAGGAGTATTCTTAAAGGACTCCCAGTTAGGCAAGAAAGTTACCAAATAAAAAGGAAAAAGACCTTCCGTCACAATTGTAACTAGACGCGTAACCATCCAAGACCTGAGTCTGCAGTGTTTTGCCTTCAGGTAAAATAATAATGGGGAAAAACTGGTAACAAAAAAGGACGCAGGGCTTGAAAGAACGCTGGGACAGATGCAGCTTTCAATCACAGGACAGCTAACCTTCCTGTGCTTGTGTAAGGGCAAAACTGAGCTAAACCACAAAAAGTAGATATTAGATAATGTTTTGACTAACGCATCAGAGCAGGTTTGTGTATGAGGTCTACGTTTTCTCCAATTACAGTTCAACACGCCATTGGCAGCCCCCTACAGCCCCATTTCCCATCTGCCATATTGCACATGCAGTTGCTATTAAACAAACATAGCATTTCACTTAGTGCCTCTTCACAAAAAACAGAAAAGGTATTAATCCTTATTGTTTGTTTTTCTTGAACATCTTTAAAGATACCTTCATTTGTGATTTTTTTCCCCTTATGCCACAGAAATTAACATCATGAAGACAAATACGGGAATGTCTTATTTTTTCACACAAGATTTTACCTTATCTAATATGAAATGCTCATATCCATCATTATGAAACCACGGAAACAAAGGTAGTGAGCAAAGCTGACCCCTCCGCTCATTACCAGATGTAGAAGGACCAGGTGCTCAGTCCAATTAAGTCTTACAGTAATAAACACACAGCAGAAAATTAGGTCCAAGACAGTTAACCGTCAATGAGACTTCTATCCAAATTTAAGCCTTTAAGAGCAATTTAGCCATGAAACGTAACATTCTTTTCCATCTCAAGAAGGTAAGAAAGAGAACGCTAGTGCTGCAGGGAAATGAGCTGCAAAACTGCTAGGAAGAAAGCTTGGCATAAACTGGAGATGTTTACGTTTCTATTAAATAATATAATGCTTCAAACTGAAACCAAGATGCAGGCCAGCTAAACCAAAATTGGATTTTTCTAACAGAAAAGCCATTTAGCGTTTCATTTACATGAACAGATTCGCAGCATGAACCATCTTTGAATCTGCCCTCCCAAAAGACAAGACTTTTCTTTAGGACAGCAATAGGAGTTCTCTGAAGGTGTTCCACGGGGCTCCATTAGCCTGGGGACTGTGATTTTACAGACTTTTCATTCAGAAATAATTTGAAAATGTGAATAACAAAAAAAGAGAGCATGAACACCTCTGAGGGAGCATGCCGGTTGTTTTGCAGCCCCACTAGAACTTCCTTAGGACTTCTGAAGCGAAATTTATCCAACAAAACTAGGAAGGCAACATTGGTAGGAGAAACCCAGGGACTTTAATCTTAAAACTTGAGAGAGGAAATGGAAGCTCTAATCTACGGAGAAGAATGCTCACCATCATACTGAATTTTCAAAAAAAAAAAAAAAAAAAAGGCAGCTGTAGGTTTTGTTGCCCTTCACGTTAACCTCTACGGTGCCACTGTGTGTTGGCAGGGATAACTGTTTAGTAAAGCACAGTAAACACCATGTTCCATCTCAACAGCCATACGTAAAAAATATTAAACCATTTCAATGAAGTGCTGAGGTATTATTGTTGTTATTTAAGCTTATTTTGTGCTTTTCAACCCTACCAAAGCTTTTCTGCTTCCAGTTCCACAGACTGGTAACGAAGTAAAACCCCATTTTCCAGCGAGGTCCAACAATGGGACCACTGCAAATTCTGTTTTATTGCCAATGCACAAAACCGAGGAAGAATAAAAAGTCAAGTTAAGGAGCAAGATGAATAAAAACCTGAAATGAAACTGCTCTGAGTGACTATGACCTTCAAAACTGTTACCGTCCTGCTCTTGGTTGTTTGTTATGAGCTCCACAGAACTGGGAAAATTCACAAGACTAGAAAGTGGGGGGTTTTTTCCCCCCCTTCCTCTCTCTTAAATACGTGTGAATTTCTATAGCTGATGTTCTTTGAGCAGGAGCAGTCTTCCAGAGGCAGTGTGAGGCAGCAGGGCCTCTNCTGAAATGAAACTGCTCTGAGTGACTATGACCTTCAAAACTGTTACCGTCCTGCTCTTGGTTGTTTGTTATGAGCTCCACAGAACTGGGAAAATTCACAAGACTAGAAAGTGGGGGGTTTTTTCCCCCCCTTCCTCTCTCTTAAATACGTGTGAATTTCTATAGCTGATGTTCTTTGAGCAGGAGCAGTCTTCCAGAGGCAGTGTGAGGCAACAGGGCCTCTGCAGCGTGTGTGGGGAAGGGGGACGGGACAGGAGGAGCCGGG
>VXBO01013827.1:183374-218831 GCA_013400135.1 Rhinoptilus africanus
AGGGGGATGAAAGCCCAGGAGAAATTGATGTGAATTTCTCAGAGTTCGAACAAGAACAGGCAAGTCGGTTGGTGCAGATCAAGGCAGGAATTTTCCACGGGGGCCTTAGGGAACTGGGCTGCGGGGAGAAGGTACAGGGAGGGGAGAGGGGGCGGTGGGACGGCAGCGGGCCCCGCGGGGAGCGCGGCACGGCCACGGGCACTCTGGCTCCTCGGGTGGACGGACAGACACCCGCAGACCTCTGCCTGTGGGGTGATTCCCCGTCTGCCAGCGGCACCACGGGAGGTTCTTCTAGGGCACAAACCAGAGAGACGGCACCTCACCTGGGTCCTCAGGTCCCACCAGAGCAGAACCCGTGCGACGGAGGGGATTGATTGGTGCTAAGGGACAGGTTCTTCCCAAGAGGCAAATTTTCACAACAAAAAATGAATGAGTCCCTGGAACCACATTGAAGAGAGCGATGTCAGCGTCTCACCCCCAGCTGCGGTACCCGCGGCCGGCTGGGCTGCGCCGGGGGGGCTCTGCAGGCTGCTGCTGGGCTGATCCCGGAACGGCTCATGGAAACCCACCAGCAGGGAAACCGAGGGCTTCCGGAGCTTGGGTGACTGCAGGTCTCATGGGCCGTGAGCCCCTCTCCCAGCCCAGCAGATCCCGCTCGGAGCTTGGGGACGTACCCTGAGGGTGCTGGAGGTGGCGGCTGGAAAGCCCACCTCGCTGTTGAGTCCCACCTCGCAGCGCTCCTTTCGCCTCCTGCGGATCCGGACTTGGCCGTTTGCTTACGGGGAACATCCCTGGCACAAAGCAGCGACAGCTGAGCCCTGGCTCACCCCGAGCTGCCCTACAGCTCCCTCCCAAGCAGGGGGACACGGTCCTTTCTGTCCCTCCGGCTGCGGGCGCTGCTTCTCCCAGCCGACGAGAAGCCGTTCTGACCCATCACCCCGTCCGACCGCCTCTCCCTCGCTCGGGAACAGCTGCCGGAGTGAATCATTTCAGCATCCTCAAAGCGCGGAGGACTCTGCCAAGCTTCGTGTGACTTCTGGCTGTCACTCCGCTCCATCTGGTTTTCTCCATGGCCATTTTAGATCCCGCAGCCTTTCCTGCGGTCCCTGATGACCTCCTCGCATGAGCAGGTGGGTGCTCTGGCTACAGAGGTGCGGAGCTGCCCTCGGAGGTTTTGGGGCGTTTCTGTTACCGTCCTGCCCACGGGTGCAGGATCACGACTCTGCTGTCCTGCTCCCCCTCCGCCAGCCTGTGAATCAGGGACCTGTTGCGGAGAAGGAACAGAGGGATCCAGTGAAGTTCACAGAACGTGCCGGCCACCAGCGGCCCTTTGGGGGAGAGCAGGGCCCCCGTTTCTCCCTCCTGCTAGACCATCTCCTCTCCGTTACCACCACGGAGCAAGAGCCGAGGCAGGCTTTGTCCTAGAGCTCTCTGTGACACCATTTCAGCCACCCGACACAGCACCAACGGAGACAGTAAAACCCCTTCGCTCTTCATTCAGGCGTGTGCGCGCGTTTCTTTCATGATTAAAAAAAAAAGTAGTAAAATAAGTGCATTTTAAGGAGCTTGGCCAATCTCAGCTGTCCGGTGCTTGGGGGAAGTTTTCTGCCGCTGCAGCCCTCTCCTGTGGCACCACCGAGCCACAAGGCTGACCTGCTCCTGGAGACGCGGATGTCAAAACTTCAGGACAGGCCAGGGAGGTCTGAGCACCGCTGCTTTTTCCAGGCAGTCGGGCATCCGGATGCTGGGTAAGGAAGAGTCACAGACCGGCCTTCTCTGGGACTTTTCCCTTCACCACGAGCCCCGTGGGGGCTGAAGCCACACCAGCGCCGCTTCTGCCCGGCCGCCCAAGGCAGCGCGGTCCCTCCGCAGGGGAGGTCTCCCAGGGGAGGGTGCCCTCAGCCTCCCCCAGCAGAAGCCCGGTGGATCTCCAGCAGGGAATAAACACCCAGATGGATGCTGGAGGGTGTTAGGAAGAGATGGAGGGGACTCAAGGACTGAGGGTAATTTGGTTGAATGCAAAAGGATTCGACAACCCTTGTTTTTTCTGCATGAGCTGCCCCCTTCTCCTGAGCCAGAGAGAATTACCCTGCCTTGGCTGCTCCTATCAGCTCAGCTGAACCCAACTTCCCCCCAACCCAAAGATGACAAAGAGCCCCCCTTTGGGCAGCTTTGCCTTCGAGTGACGAAGCAGAAGACTTCAAAGAGCATAAGGCGCATGTTTTGTCGTTGTCCCTGCCACCTCCTCCCTCCACTTCCAGTTAAAGACACAAACAAAAGTACCGCAGGCTGTTTTAATTTTCAATCACATTTTTTGAAAACGAATTCCAAGATACAGTACAGCATCTCAGTGTTCTACACAAAGCAAGCTTTCAGCAAAAGGTCAAGAGGGTCTTAGATGGTGTAAAAATATATCTCAAATAAAATAGTTTCTATAGGAGAGCAAGCTGTGTTGCACATCTCTAGGTCCTTGGAATAATTTACAGAAGGCAGAGGCCTGGTTGTACAATCCACACACTAGAAAAGAGTTAGTGCACATTCATGCTACAAAGGTAGAAAAGGTCCAAGTTCCAGGCGACTGGGGCAGATCTCCAAACCCAAGCAGAGGATGCAACAAGCGCACGAACGAGCGCCCTGTATTTCAAAGCGAGGAAGTTCAACACTTCCAGTCCGTCACGTCAGGGAGCGGATTATAACGACTCACCTTCCGAGAATCACTCTATTTATTGTAACTCATTCCTTTCAACTGGCCAAAAAGAACAACTTCCAGCAATAAAGGACTAGCTGGTTTATTTCCGCGTCACAGTTTGGAGCTGGTAAGTCAGAGCAGCGTTTTCAGTGTTACAGACCAAGATCACGGCTCTTCCTGCAGTTTGAACAACGGAAAAGGATCATACCATGGTCTGAAAAGCCAACCGCAGGGCTCCCCAGCCCTTTTTAGTAGATAATTAGCCTTTAAACACTCCGATTGCCGAGCGCAACACAGCAACCAGGACAGTCACTTCTCCAGCCAGGGTAAAACTCTTCCCACCCCAGAGCATCACGCTTGGTATATATTTTAAAGTGAAAACCAACCAAAAAAACCCAAAAAACCAAACAAAACTACCCAGATTTGTCCTCAAATTTCCCTGACGGGATCTACATACCTTTGGGGCAAACAATGTGAAAGTTTTGCCAGCCGAGGTTTTGGGCAGAGTCACGTTTCAGAGGAGAACGGGCAGCGCGAGGTGATGGCAGTGAGTGGACACAACAGCCGCATCCAGCGGCGAGGGTCCGGCGGCGGGGCGGCGCACGGCTCGGCCCCGGGGCCAGCGCAGCAGCTACCGGGAGGACTGGGCACAGGCAGGGAGGAAGAGAGTTTTTAAAACCGCTGCATTAGTCATTCCCCTCACCTCACTCCGAGGACAGCGGGAGCTTACGCCAACACACCCCTCCTGCAGCTCGCGGAGGGAACGCACGCACGCCCCGCGCCGGGAGGAGCGGAGCACGGTGGCGGCTGTTAACACAGAACGCATCCCGGTCTTGGCAAAGGTGGCTCTGCCTCATTTGCAGAAACGCCTGTAAAACAACCACGTTACACAGTTTCCATAATATAAAACTTTCACGCTTTCTGCCCCAAAGGCAGCAAGCACCGGCCTTTCAAAGGCCATCTTTAAAATGAAGAAAGAGATAGTAGCAAAGTCCCTTAAAGCGTTTAATATCCTAGGTTACAAGCCTTGAGGACTTGTCCAGTTTCTCACACCACTAAGACAGTTTGTTTTCCTTTTTATTTCCAAACCACAGTTCTACTCCTGCACCAGCCGTCGCGCAGCATCAGGACTGCACATACTAAAAGGAGATGTGTACAATCCAATTTACACTGTTCATTAAATAAAATAATTTCTTAGTTGAGAATACTTTTAATCCAGGAGAAGAACTGGAGAAGCCTTACACACCGGGCTTAGCCTACTCTACAGCATCCCCGCAGGGAATGCGATATTTAACGCGTACACCCCCACCCCAAACCATACACTCTCCAAGAAGAAAGTCAAACGCATGACAGGAGGGGCTCCGAAAAGGTAGGAAGGCAAAATGGTCATTTAAAGATCTGCCTAGAAATAGCTAAATAGTGCAGTGAAATGCTTTTAAATAACCACAGACACCTCCACTGACTGGCAGGCAGTTTTATGAGCAGCTCCGAAGACAATTTCTAGCTGAGCTTTAGTGAACTGGGCATCCCCAGCTGGAGTCCCCAGGGTGAGCCTGGCCTACCACCAGCACGGCCAGTTTCAGGATGGGAGCAGGGCGTTCTGATTTTCATTTGCCCCTCTTGCCCCGGCCTCTCCTGGAAGAAGGTTTGCCCGTGCTCCCCGAGGAAGAGCTGGCAGAAGACGCCACTGCAATGTTGATCTGTCCCTCCTGAATCTCCTGCCGGGTCTCAGCTGGGAGGTGATTGATTTTCTGTTGCGTCTCCAAGTAGAACATGACATCCCGCAACTGCTCCTGGATCTCCGAGATCTGCAGGTCCTTCTGCTCACAGGTTTCCTTTAACACTCTCTCCTCCTCCTTCAGTTTGCTCTGAAGCAAGGCTTGATTCGCTCGCAAACACTTGTTCAGTTCTTGCTCCTCCTTCAGCTCGTTGGAAAGTTTAGCCACTTTGGTATTCAGCTGAGAGCACCTTACAAATAGAAGCGCAAGTCAGGAAAGCAGCGCACTACACCAAGATCAAACACCACCGCATCCTTTATTTCCAGTCCCTTAGGGCAACTGACCCCTGGCTTTCTTCTGCCCCACCAAGGCCACCTGGAATTTGGTTTTCTGGCAGAAGATGGGCAAGGGGAGGCAACACCAGAGGACTCCGAAATCCCCCCCCCCAGGATTTCCCACCCAGCTTAAGGCTTGTCTGCATGGTGTTACCTGCCCTGGTATAGCATGTTGGGAAGCAGAATCCCTTCCTTTGTCCCTCAAACTGCATAACCCAGGAGAATCCCTTCCCTTGCAAATTGGGCAATTCCATCTGGTACCAAAGGCCAAGAGAGGCAACAGGTGGGGAATGCGGGGGAGCGCGGGGCTGTAACCTTGAACACACATCTGAGACGTGTGGAATCGGCACTGAACAGGGCACAGAGGTTAGGCGGGGTCCTTGGAGAGCTGACGGCAGTCAGGGACTCCCAGATGCTGGCTCTCATCACGCTCCGGGTACAAGACCCTGAAGATACCACTTCACTCGGAAGCGTCATGCTCCCAGAAGGATATCAGTAGCCTCGTGTTTCACAGACAGTGCTTCCCTGCTCCTAACAACCCATCGCCTTTGCTCTGGAAGTTTCCTGGCATCATACACAGACTGCTTTCCACTCAGCAAGGGCGAGCAACATGAACCACAGCTCACCAGCCCGGGCTCCCCGCTCCAGGGGCGCGGAGGGCTGGGAGGAGCAGGGCAGGCAGTCCCACCTAGGGAGCTGGAACACCCCCATCTGCACAGCTCCCCGTGCCCCACATCTTTCATCCAGGCGCTTCCTAAGATCTACATTTTCCTCTGTGCTGGGTGAGATGCCTCTGCTGAGCCGTCTTTCTTCTCTTCAGACGTATCCGCCAATTGCAAACCCGACTGGCGTCTACTTCTGAGCAGGCAGAGGAAGGATTCCTGAATGCTAAACACGCAGACCATGTAAAAAGCGCCAAGAGCCCAAAAGCTGCGTTCTGCTCAACAGGCACTTTCAATTTGTGAACACCTACAGAAATGAGAGCTTTTTTTAAAAATAAGCTGCGCTCTCAGTATACCAGTTTAAATAGCTCAAAACTGCCCAGGAATAGCAAGATTATTTTTCTTTCTTTTTTGGACGTCAGCGCGCGGAGTTTTAATGGCTGCACGGATCTAAACCTGGCAGCGGTACCCACTTCCTTTCGACAGACTGCTTTTCTTTGAGCAAGTCATTCAGCCTCTGTTCCAGACTGTCACACTTCTCAATGGTCTCTTTAAATTTGGTCTTCATGTTGTTAATCTGTAAAAACAAACACACAGGCATTTCAAAGAGATCAAAGTCCTCCGCGCTTTCATTATGACATTCAGTTTTTCTGGAGTGGTTTCTCGACTTTGCCCAGTTCCCGTATGCAGGTAAGTGAAAAAAAAAAAAAATTAATTTTGATGAATTTTGATGCAGCCCTTCTGCATTACACCTCGCAGTACCCCAACGAGGAACCACGTTGCCGTGGAAGCTGCTCACCCAGAACAACAACTCGGGCTGCAAATCTGTGCCAGGCGCCCCATTCACACGAAAGCTGCAACTTCTTATTGACTGCAGTTAAGCATTCATTTAGCCATTCTCTCCGACTTTTTTTTCTATCTGTCAGCCAACGAAAATTTCCATCTTCAGGCTTTACAATGCCGGGCTTTTGCTCATTTTAAATTAAACCTGGAATAAATATGAGCAAAGTCTGAAAATTAACATGCTACTTTGCTCAGCCCTGACTCAGCAGCCTGCTGTCATAAGGCAGTGACCTACTGACACGGATATCTTACTCATGCTAAACGCAAACTGAAACACACCTACAGCGGCTTCCTCTTCCCCCTGCTTCACAGCCCAGCGCTGCTACTGCTGAACAAAACCAAGCTCTCATTCTCTAGGCACCGCACAGAACACGCCAAAACCTCTAGCGTAAGACTTACGGGAGATTTATAGACCGAAATACTTGTTTCTTCTGTATTAGTGTCAAAAGCGCGCTTGCGTGTAGTGGAGGTAAGAATTTAAAGGAAAAATGCTTTCCTGGAGGAGCAATCGGGATAAAAGTCAGTGTCAGCACACATGGTGCCTCCACTGATGCCAGAGTCAATGCAGAGCAGGTTTTAAGCCTTCCGGCCTTAATCACCGAATGTTTATGCAGCTGATGGTTCATTTGGGGAAGTAGCCTGAGCACTGATAATGGAATACACTGCATAGTGGCACCGATCCAGGCAAGACTTACACGGAGGGAATGCCATGAATAAAATTTTAAGGATCTTTAAACATGAAACCACGTTTGGGGCATGTATCATAGTCGTTTCACTTTGAAGTTGCTTTGTGGATCATGTTTCCTGGTCACGTGCAAGATGATTATTGCTATAGCTTTTCCTTTTACAGGGCTCACCACCAGATTCCTGGGACTGTTCTTTAGACCAAGGTCAATGACCACTATTTCAACAGCCATAATTCCTACATTTAGGAGGCTACCTAACTGCAGATACTAAATGGTTAATTAAAAGTCATGCAGAAAGTTCAGTTAAGGACTCAACCCTGAATCCTGACTCACTTTAAACCTAGTTGAAACAATCTATGTAGAGTGGAAAGCATTAAAATATTCTCAGTGGATTTTTGCTGATGACATTTTGAAGCAGTCCTGCCTACAGAACGCTTCATAGGAGGAGACTCTGAACTTTTCCCAAAGGGTGATGAAGAGAGATAGGGGATCAAGAAGAAAGGGCAAATCAATACGCATTTGGAGCAGAAAGACAGCT
Source organism: Rhinoptilus africanus (assembly GCA_013400135.1). Classification (NCBI taxonomy): domain Eukaryota; kingdom Metazoa; phylum Chordata; class Aves; order Charadriiformes; family Glareolidae; genus Rhinoptilus; species Rhinoptilus africanus. The sequence continues at coordinate 190,846 of VXBO01013827.1, forward strand.
TCCACTTTCTGCAGCCGAGCAAATTAAAGTCGTATTGTCTATGCTACACTAAGCATCCCTAGAGACAGACGTCAGCGCAAGACGGATGGCATCAGCAAGCAGGGATCCTGCCGCAGCACAGACTTGTTTTCACCACTGCTGCAGTTTCCTGAGCAGCACATTTAAATCAACCTTCAATCTAGGTGGCAATCTACCTACTTCTGCACCACTGAGCAGCAAATTGCTAGATCTGAGCATGGAGATAAGGGATACGTCTCGGAGCCAATTTTCTCAGCTGGTGGCGAAACAGGCTGCGCGAGGCCACGTCACGCCGCAGTCGGGCTGTGCGAGAGGCTGCACAGCTTCTAGTCCCCTTTCACTGAACCGCGGCCGGGGGCCTGTCTCAGCAGAGTTTCACACGTGCCCGCAGCGGAGCTCACCTCTTCCGCCGTATCCTTTTCTATACGGACAATCTTGTTTTCCCAATAGATTCGCTGTGACTCCAGCTGGCTTGTTAGCAAATATGAGTACTATAAACACAGAAGATATACACAGAACAGTCAGCTTTTCCGTAAGGGTGGCTATGCTGATTAAGAAGCCCAAAGGGCTCCGATACACAAATCAATTTAATTAGATGAAATTGAGCATACAGGACATTCTGAACAGTCGTGCAAACTGCAGATCCAGCAGATGCGTTTCACCAATTTGATTTCAAAATCAACATCCCTTGATTTTTTCTGAAGACAAGGAAAGCCTTTAGAGCACAACAGCAAGGATCAAGCAGATCAAGCCATACCCAGTATCACGCCAAGAACTTTTTAAAGATGAGACAGATTTTTCATCGTAGCAGTAAAGCTCTAGGATTTTTACACTCCACAGGAAAAGGAAGCATCAGCCACCCCTGCCCTGAGAGTCTGAGATGCCAAAGGTTGCTGAGCTCCACATTCACAGCCCAAAACCCAAGACAGAAGGGTAAGTGCACGTATCTAGCTGTAAGAAGGTCTCTGGGAAAGGACCCTCAGCTGTGTGTAACTATTCGCAATTATTATTCCCCAAAACGTATGGCCCATTCCAATGTTATTTTGGCATCCGAACAAGGATATATGCCTTATATCTCATCTTTTTCCTCCTGGTTCTGCAAATCAGTTATAAGAAGGTTGGAAAATGCGATCATTTCTTATCATCAGGCTAATAAGCACCAAATTAGTCATTCACTGCAGAATTAGACTTGTGCAAAAAGCCTTGAACAACCTCAGCAATATAAGAGCCAAAATACACTGAAAAATTAATTCCCTCTAGAGACATTTAGATCTCATAAGCTAGGTAGAGAGGGCTCACGCACTGTAAGCGCCAACCTCCCAGAAAAAAGGGTTAAAAATAGTTGGTTTAGCATCTAAGTCTTATTCAGAAGAATCATGGAAAAGCAACCAAATACTTATTTGAGCAATAAGCTCACGAAGTCTGGTCTCTATGGGCTGTTCCTCCTCAGATACCTGTGTGTCTAATGCGGCTGAAATCATGCTGCAGTATATCTGCTCAGTGGAGCAGTAATTCGGAGTTTCTCTCTACCCTTCTAGTCAGGACAGGAGAAGCTGGCCAACACCTACAACATAATCACTATCTGTTCAAGCGAAGGGAACAGAACAGGCCTGGTAGCAGAAAAGCCCGTCAGCTTTCTTTGATAGCCAAGGTAAGCACACAGCTATGGATTCCTACACGCTTGCCCAGTTTTCAAGCTAAACTACTCAAATTGACAGTTCCACACACATCCTGGCTCCTAAACCGAATCACAGATCCACTAGGAAGGGTCTGGTGAGCGAGTCCAAGCATTTTCATGGGCGTTTCTCTCTCCAATGACCCGAGTCTTTGTAGCAGCGTAACCAGCTAATCTTCAATCTACTGCTGCACACAGGGCGAAACTGCAGCCAGCTTACTCTTAGCTGCATTGGCTCTGCAGAGCTAAGAGGTTGGCTTTTTTAAAAAAAACAAAACAAAACAAAACAAACCAACAAAAAGACCCAACAAAAAACACAGCAGTAAAAGCATCCTGCTTCTGCCTGAAGATGATTGCCTCCGTGCAGGGAGCAGGTCTGCTGCATAAGCTGATGTAATTTTCCCGTAGTCATATCTGGATTGGAAACACTTCCACACAGCAGCACAATGCAGCGTCCAACAAGCCAAAATATTTACCTCTAATTGCAAGGCATCTATTTTCTCTTCCTGACACATATCTCCCTCGCACTCATACTGAACTATCTTCCCATCAGTTTTACTTGCAACCAGTCGATGGACGTAGTTATCTGAAGAGAGAAAATTCAACCACAGGGAGTTTTAGCTTTAGAACACCCAGGCTGACACCAGTGGAAATACTTTATGCAGCACAATTAACCATGCAGACTGCTGCAACAGCATATTAGCAAGGCAGAAAGCCAACAACAGATGTATTTGTTATTTAGCAGACTTCACACAGACACCTTACAGGATATTTATTACAACAGCCCATTCCCATACCTCAGGGCAAATTGATGGAAAGGGAGTAACAAACACATTCCACAGAGACTACAGGACCGCCCCGGTACATTACAGAATCATGCTCTCCCTCCTCCATCTGCTACAGACCCACAAAAACTGCTATTAGAGAGGAGATAGATGTTCCCAAAAGACAAGGAATTAGTACAGATGCAAACCCCTTAATCTCCAAGCAAACTCTACCGCAAGTACTCTTACTGAAGGGTGCCGAAAGCTGCTTTACAAACAAGGTCATCCTACAAGAGGAGAAGACAGAGCGCTTACCTCCAGCATAGTCCCAGACTCTGTGGTTGGTCAACTGCATTGCGTAGGTGTGCTGGGTCTCCTCAAAGTGTTTGTAAGCGTGTCGACTCACGTACCGGCCACAGCCTATGTGCCCACATATTAAGCAGATCCAAAGGTTCTGTCAACAGAATGAGAAAGCTCTGTACATACAACGCTGTCAAACAGCAGTATCAGCGCTTGGAGAGAGTGTGATCTGACACCGATGGCCTGCTGATGCTCTGCACGTTCAGTCACTTCCTTAGAAACCAAAAAGTGTTTGCTTTTCCGCCTTCCTCTTTGAAGCCTTGCTCCGTTTTAAGGCTAAAGAGAAGGGGGTACCTGCTCACCCCAGCCAACTCCACGCCTGCAGGTGCTGGGTCCGCATGTGGTGCATGGACAGAAGAATGGCCTCCACTAACAAACCAACGAGGCACCTCAGCAGGACCACAAAAGCAAATCTGAAGGGACAGACTAGAAGGGACCACCGAGTTCAGTGCTGGTTTAGCTGCCTCCTATCATGCTCATCACACACACTCTGATCAGCTTATGTGCTAACACTTCTTTCTAAGAATCAGAAACATTTGTCAGAACAGGAAACCTGGGAGGCAAGATCCCTTCCCAGTACTGATTCCAACTCAAAAGGAAAGCAGATATACCACTGACTGGTGAAATCAGCCCGAAAGCAGCCACAGAATTAACCCCAAAAGCAACTAGAGCAGCTGTGCAGTCAGATCCAGTCTAGATCTCACTCACCATCCACCCACCTACTTACTTCTTGAACTCCACACTCAAAACACTTGTTCTCTTCCACTGGCTCAGGCGTTTGGCAGTATCTGCAGACAGGACACCTAGAGGGCAATAAGCATCATCATTAGGCACAAGGAGCTACATCTTAATATTATGCTAATTAAAAAGAGAGCCAGAGAGCTCAATGCCTTATGCAGTGAAACACTCCTTATGTGCACGCATCTCCCAGCTCGCATTTACCCCACTCAAATTTGCCTCCATTTCACACACAGCTCCTGTTTTTAAAGTCAGTAGGTGACAGAAGAACAAAGAACAGTTCTTCCGAAACCACTTCTGCCTCAGCTTGATCAGATTTTGCTGCAGTCCAGGTGTAGAGAACATCTACAACCAAGAGCCTCAGCAAGGCTGCCAGCAACCTCCGCCTCTGCCAGTAAGCAAAAAAGCCACAACCGAGCTCTAGAAACACCTCCCTGCCTCAGCCATAAACATCGCAAGAAGCACTTGTAGAGATGTGTTACACATCTCTAAACATCGCTTCTCCGGACTGCTGCCAAGTGACATCTTCAGTTCTTCATTACCTGCAGGGTTTGCTGCAGCGGGCACACGCTGCTGTGGAAGGATGCTGTAACTACACCCTGCTGAGGAGAGCTGAGTAACAGAGGGAGGTACCCACACCGTGCAAACATACCTTACTGCTCAAAACGACCGTAAGGATATGAGGAGATGTTTTAATCACACCTCAATGCAACGGATTCAGTCTCAGCCCTTCCAGGAAGAACATCCCATAACTGTACCCTTAAAGAATCAGTAGCTGCCCCCCCGCTACCATTTCTTTGGAAACTATACCACTGTGCTGCCAGAACGACAGAAGACCTAAGACCAGAAGGAACCTTTGTCCAGACCCCAAGCATGAGAAGCTCAGTGAGGGAGCAGCGTAACTGAGGCCGTGCATCCCATTGCCAAGACTGTTTATGTATTTTTCATCAGCTGCTGGATAAGCTACAGAAATATTCAAGGGAGGAGACAACCGGACTGCAATCAGCTTTCTGTACAAATTCAGGCACTTACAGCCTCCATGGCGCCTAAGCAAAGTGGACAGGGATTTTCTTTTATCGTTCCTCTAGACTGGGAACATAAGTTCTGCTTAAATTGTATATTAGATATTCAAGTGCTATTTTGGATCTTGTTCCTACACTAGCTAAGCTCCACTGCTTCAAATTTAAACTGGTTTTGATTTACGGAGCAAAGCAGCCTATAAACTTCAATGGCTACAAATTTGATTAATCTTACGAAGGTTCTGTTACTATGGCTTACAAACGATATACACAGGGCTAAAATTTTCCTCACATTCCATCACAGAGAGAGAATCAGACACTCAGAGGTACCGGTGACAGAGAAGAAAACAGTGCAGACCAGCAGCCTTCTGCTGCAGTGCCTGTGGCTGCCTGATGTGCAGTAAAACAGCGGTGACCAGAAGAATGCAAAACATGCACAACTGAGAGCAGCAGCGGGGTGCCAGTCGGGGGGCTCTGCAGTCAGGAGCTCAGACACACTGAAATCCCCATCTACAGACATGTGAAGGACGGTAAGAGCAAGAACAGAAAGGGCTAGCAGTAGCAAAAAGAACAACTGCTTTGAGGACAGGGGCAGGTGTGACCCCCAGCACTGCCCAGTGCCACAGAGGGTCTCCTTGAGCCAGGGACACCAGCAGCCTCCCATCACCCACCCCATGCCCACCTTGAGTAACACAGCCTGTATTATACAGCTGCCTCCCCTTCCCCATTTAGTGAAGTGATCTTGTCATAGCATCACAGAATCCCAGGGTTGGAAGGGCCCTCTGGAAATCCCCCAGTCCCACCCCCTGCCAGAGCGGGGTCACCCAGAGCAGGGGGCACAGGAACGCCTCCAGGCGGGTTTGGGATGTCTCCAGAGACGGAGACTCCCCCACCTCCCTGGGCAGCCTGGGCCAGGGCTCTGCCACCCTCAAGGGAAAGAAGTTCCTCCTCATGTTTAGGTGGAACTTCCCATGGTCAAGTTTGTGCCCGTTCCCTCTTGTCCTGTCACTGGGCTCCATTCGTCCCTTCCTTCCCCGCGTCCCTTCCATCCCACTTTCCATTCCTGTCCCCCTCCACACCTGCTCTTGGCCAGCTCTTCTTCATCCTCTCCCAGCATTTAAATAAGACAGCAAGACTGCAGGGTTCCCAAAAGGACCCCTAAGCTCCCTCTAGATGTGCACATTCAGCGCAGCACCAGCTATGCTGAGGGAACAAACGGCCGAAGAGACGTACAAGACTGTGTGAAACAGGGCTGTGTGCGCACACAGTACTGTTTACCTCATATTTTAAAATAACCTGCATCACTCTACAACTCCTTCCTGCCTCAGCAGGGAGGCCCATGGGAAACACTGTTCAATTACTTTTGGTGGGGAGATTTCTCTCTGGGAGTCCCTTAATGGGAAAAAAGAGCATTAGAACTTGCAGTAATTCCTGCCCCCACGCTCTGATGAGCAGAACCAGTCTTGTCAGCATGTAACCGCCTGACTCAAACAGAGTTTTAGATGTGGAAATAAAGAAAAGCCTCTTACGTGGTGTCCTCCCACCGCTGCAGACACTGGCTATGAAAGCTGTGGTTGCACAGCGTGGTAAGGATCCCGTTGACGGACTCATCCATCCTCTCCAGACACACGGTACACTTCGGGAGCTCTGTCAGATCCATCACAGGCAGGCTGGCCCCCTTCAAAAGAACGAGCAGAGACAAATTGCTCAGCACCTTCCAATCATCATAAATTAAGCACCCATGTAAGAAAGTCAAACTTCTCTCATTAATCCTGGCACTAGGGTACAAAAACACAACGAAGTAACCCTGTGAGATACTACACAGCAGTTAGAATTCTACCAAAAAAGAAAGTGATCCACCCTGACCATTAGACCACAGCCAGGAGGACCCTCATCGCAGCACGGGCTGCATCTGCCACCAGCCCCACTCTGTTTTCTGGGTACTACCCACGGCAGGTTTAGGTCAGACGCTGCAGTGGCGAGGCATGAAGCCCATGAAATCACCAAATAAACCCTCCCAGGTGGAAACAGCACTGGAATGGTAAACAGGCTTTGGGTTGATAGAGTTAAGCAGCTCTTGCAGCGTTCTGCCCAGTCCAAATAATCCTGTTAAAAATCTCTGAAGCGCAAGGAAAACAAAACCAAACAAACTTACATCTTCTGATTTGAAGACTTCAGCCCTTTCCACGTACACCAGCTGGCAAACATCCTCCTCTATCGAGTTGAACTGCCGGCCATTGCACGCCATATAAAAGCTATCTGCATCAGCCTACGCGCAAAACAAAGGCAGCCAGTTAAAAAGAGAAAAACTCGCAGCTGGTACAACAGAGGAAGAGGAGCAGAAATCTGCTGTATTGTCTCTTCTCCCCTCCACCCAGCCCTGTAACACCAGAGGAGATATTTCGGACAGTCAGCTCCTGCCAGCAGGCATTGCGTCTTGGCCCTGGGTTTGGCGTTACCACTTGAAGACAAGAAGTGAAGTTCACAGCCGTGACAGCCACTCTGGTATGTGAGCGTGCAGCAGGAATAACGGATTTCCCTTCAGCATCTGTTCTGCTCTTTGTCAGCAATTTCAGCGCAATTTGCAAAGCAAATTGCAAACTGCAAAAATTTAAGAGGGCCACACTGCAGGACACTTGTGTCAGGGAAAAGAACAACAATTTAACTGTGGGAAAGGATCCATTTCACCGGTCACAACTGAGGCGCGCTCGGAACTGTGCCCGAGAGTCATCTGCAAAGAGGCAGAACCAAAACAAAACCTGACGATCAAACAGATCATCCATTTTCACTCCGTAACATCCCCAAACCCTTTTTCTCACAAATGATCACACCAGATTGAGGCAAATTAGCTGAATGCCACCTTCCCATATTCCTGGTTGCTCCTGCCAGGCCCATAAAGGCCCACGAGATCTGCTTTCGCTGCCTGCAGACACAGCCATTAGGGGTCACTGGGAAACAGGACTTCAGGGAATTTCCTCAGAAACAGGAATTTCAGGGTGAACTGAGTACAAGTTTACAGAGCTGCTGCAAGGCTTGCTTAGCACTAGATATTTGCCCATGTAATTTGGTACAGCGATATACAAAATGCATCTTTGCAACTCCTGCAAATAGCACAGAACGCACACAAATACTGCATCTGTACAACAGGCACGGGAAATACCGCACGCAGCATTCCCAGCTGGGGGAAACCTCTCTCCCAGCTCCAAAATGGGTCATTTCCAGTTCAGAGAAAAGACCGTACAAGTGAGAGGGAACACGCAGGAATTGGAAGGGGGAATGCCCAAAGCTACACAGCTCAGGACGACCTGTGAGCAGCAAACTGTGTTACCTGGTCACTAATTCATCCCCTGGACTCTCAGTTTCGTGGGCAACTGGCCTTTTCACACTGCACTGGCAGAGGCTGGGAGACCACCCAACTCCTTTGAAAAGCAGAACAAATCTTTCCTAAAACGCAAACGAAGCCCCACTGGCGGGGTCCTTTCTGTTCAGCATAGTACAATGCACCACTCTCTTTTTGAATATGCTCCGAGACAGAATCACATCTCCTTAATATATTTTTTAAATACCCTGCCAGTAAGAAATAGGATAGCTAGAACAGGGCAGACACTTGCCTCCAGGTCAAGGTGTGGGACTCATTCTAGTCAGCAGCCCCAGGAAAGCTCTGGGCCACAGGACAGGACTGTTTCTCCGAGGGTAAAGAGCAATCTTGGCTCCACTGAAGCCAGACAGCGCTCCCAGACAGCAGCCGCATACGACAGTGCTGTCCCTTCCACAGCAAAGGGACTTCCAGCTCTTACCTGCGAGCTAAACTTGATCAGCACCATGTACTGGTTTGGAGTGGAATCTCGGATGATTTTCATGTGCTCAATGACTTCGTAGAAAGAAGCCACAAACTTCATCAGGTCGTGGCTGGTCATGGTAGCAGGGACCGTGAGGATACACAGCATGGCGCTGCGCCTTACGTCTTCTTTTAAAGAGGTCATCTTGCTGACGAGACAACAGTGACACAACTTCACGTCACTTCAGAGGTGGATACATCACCCTTCCAACAGCCGCAGTTATACGGGAATAGCTTTCTTGTCAATCTTAACCCTTTTTTGCACAATTGTAAACATTAAGAAAGAGAAACAAGGGGTTGTGGAAAGCATCCAGGGTACCCGCATAAAACTATTACTCTTTGGCAAAGGATTAAACTGGTCAGCTCCAATAAACAGTGGTTCTGTCAGGAATAATTTGGCATCTGTTTTTCTATAAAAGCAGTTGAAGCTGGCAAGCCACAGATGCTCAGAACTATTCCTAGAACAAGCCAGCAACGTTTGTTACTGTTTCAAATACCCACTTTATGCCTCCCCATAGCTTTCAGGAAGACCCAAAATGGAAGTTCTCACACAATTATAGGAATGGCATGGAACCGTAATCCCTGGAATATGGGGTGAAACTTCCCGCCTCAGACAGCTCCTCAGGCCTGCCGCCAAGACCCCAGAGACCACAATTTAATTGCGGGATCCCTTGAGAAGCTGCTTTCAAACATCTTAGGATCCCACAATCGTCTTATGGTATTACGGCCCCTGGGATAAGCCCTCTCCACCTGGAGTGGCATCACCCGCCGCTGGGAGACCCAGGCCAGCCCCAAGCTCCAGCATTAATCCACGGGCACCGACTGCCCGCCCGGGTGCGAGTCACCCTTCCTGTTTGTCCCAGCTCAGGAGCCACAGCCCCGGGGTGACCGACTCACCCTTCCGGGTGGCGGCATTATTCAGGAGCACTGTTCCCACTAGAGCCGCAATTAGTTAAGCATTCTTACTTTGTTTTGTACAGATGCATAATGCCGTGAACAATTTCGACTGAGGGATTCCCGCTGAAGAAGGAAATCTGGTCAGGGAGCTGTTTTGAAGGCGAGTCTGGAGCAGCCTCACGCTCTTTACTTTGATCATCGTGTTTGTTTTTGTCCTCGGCAGATGCAGCCTCTGAAGATTTTCTTCCTTCCACGGCACATTTTTTTTCATCTTTTACAAATCAAAAGTTTCCACATTACTAATGGCGCACCGGAAACGTCTGCTGTTCCCTGAGCGCAGCCTGCACGTACACAACAGCACTCCGAAAAGTCAAATTACAACCCTGGAAAGCAGCAGAACGAGTCACCTCTCGTCTTTGCTGTTCCAGGGGAAACTCCAGAGCTGCCAGACTCCCTGGCAGGCCACGGTGCTGCGGATCAAGCTCTACTGTGCCAGGTGAAATCCCAACAGGCGCCGGTACGGACACAAAGCAGCCGGGACAGGTTTGCTGGGCAGGGGCGAGGAGGGGGCTGCTCCTCCTGCGCGGCTCTGATGGCAGCCTGGATGTCTGACAAGACCTGGTGCTCCCATCTTTAAAATTCCCCCCTATCAGGGAATTTAAACATCTACGGAGCTCAGTGGTCCCACCGCGATGGGCCAGCAAAGCTGGCAAGCAAAACACCGACCAGCCCAAGGCAAAGCCCAAATTAAATTCACTCTTTGTTTACCAGCAATAACCAGCTCTCCTGTCTAGTCCCTAACACGCATTCCTCAGTTTCCCAACTTCTTTTCCAAACCTCCTGCCTGACTCGAGACCCACAGACCCGGCAGCCCCTCCACCACCCCCACACTGACCGACAGCTCCCACTGCCGGGGCCAGCGCCTGGGAAGGGGCCACCACGCCAGCAGGGTGGGCGACAACCACAGACCCGAAAAGCGGCGTTTCCTGCCCCCGGGGCCGGTACCTGCCCGCGGCTGGATGGTCTCAATGATCACGTCGGTCATCTCCCTGCGGCCGAGGTGCTGGTGGAGGATGGCCGCCCGCTCCCCGGGGCCTTTCCCCTCCAGACAGGCCGGCACAGCAGCCGGGGCCGCCCCGGTGCTCTCCGTAGCCATCTCCGGGGCTGCGCGGGAGAAAGGAGCCGTTGGCGCGGGGGGAGCGGAGCCCCGGGACCGGGACCCACAGGCAGCACCGGAATGGCCCCCGGGCGCCTCGGGGCCGGGGCACAGCTCCCTCCCCCGCCACGGCGGAGAGGGCTGGCCCGCACCCGGTGCCGGTGCGGAGGGGCCGGGACCCGGAGCGGAGGAACTCACCAGCCGCGCTGTACGCGAAGCCGGCGGGCAGCGGGGAGTGCTCGGCCAGCTCCAGCCGGATCACCACCAGGGACACGCTCATGGGCCCGGGCACCGCGGGCCGCCGCGCTCCGGGGAGGCCAACGGAGATGAAACACCGCTTCCGCCTCCCGCACCTTTCCCCTCTGACCCCGCCGGGGTCACGCCGGCGACGTGATGACGAAAGAGGCGGCGGCGGCGGCGACGCAGCAACGGCGGCGGAGGAGGTAGTGGAGGGCGCAGGGGGGGCTGCCGAGCGGCGCCCGGCTGCTTCTCGCGAGATTTCGGGGTGAGTTCTCGCGAGACTTAGGGGTGAAGCTTGCCCTCTTCCTGGCAAGGCCTGGCCCGGACCAGGCCTAGCGGGGGCCGGGGCGCGGAGGGGAGGATCCAGAAGGGACGAATTCCCTTCCGGGCCCCCTTCCTTCGTGCCCTGTCCCCCCTCAGGAGGGGTGGGACAGCGGGGGTTGAAGTGTGGGGGTGACTTCCAACCCTATGAGGTCCCTCCCAACCCTGTGATTCTGTGACAGTCCTGCCCGTGCAGGCCTGCCGCAGAGCCACAGGCCCCGTTACCATGGCAACGCGGCCAAGCCAGAGGACCCAGGCCCCATCCCCTTAGGCCAAAGCACCCTCCCCCCCGAAAAAAAAACCCCAAACCCCTTTTTTTCTTTTCCCCTCACACCCACTACACTGGTGTTTTGCCCCTCGGGGTCGTGGCAGGCTTTGGTATTGCTCATGCTTACGTAAAAGAAACGAAAGGACAGCCCAGCTCTGGAAATAAAGGCTTTGCTTCATGACTTAGAGCTGTCTGTGAAGGATAAAGGATACCCTGCACAATCAGGACGACACCAGCATCCTACAGCCGCTCTGATGTGTCTTTGAAACGCTTCCAGCATCATCTGGCATCATAGACAATTACCTCTAGCGAGACTGACTGCAGGGGCACCTGGATCAATAGGCAAGCAACAGGAACATTGCAAAAATACGGTGTCTTTGCAAAGTTCTGCTGTGATTAGTAATCCGTGGTGCGGGCGTTAGTGATTAGTCAAATCGTGGTTTACCTGAACGTTTGGGGGGTGCAGGGACCTCGTGTAAAACCACGTCCAGGTGCCTCAATTTGTGGGGGACACTTCCATGTGCATGAATAAATATTTACTTTAATAAAGTAATTCTGTACTTTGTGTCCCAGCCTCTCTCCTCTATCAGCATGGGCCCGTTGCGAATTTTCTGCAGCATGTACCGGAGGGGCATTGCCCGCAGCCCTTACCTGCTCTCTGCTGGGAGCCGGCAGCACCCGCAGGGGTTAATCCGGCGGAGGCAATCTGGATGGTGCCATTACAAAGCTGTGATCTTTGACGCCAGCGGAGTGCTCCTCCCGTCCCCTTACAAGACAGCCGCCGGTGTGTATTCTCATTCCTCATTTGCTCCTCTTGTTTCTACGCACAGAGGGAAAATAAATCCCGGGTGTCCCTGTCAGCTGTCTCTGGTTCTGGTCAGATATTCAAGAACTTGCAAAGATGACAATGGTACCATGTTGTGCCATCAGAAGTACTGGAACTGATAGCAACCGGCAGCTGCGCTGGCAGCTCCAGGTCAGGGCCTGAACCCATCCCATAATGAAACTGTCCTGTAATGGAACTGGCTGGTATCACCCAACACTGGTGGTGTCCCTTTAGAACTTGGTGTTTTCACCCCAAGGGCAGCACACCAAAACCAGAGGCGAGGTGCTTCAGCTGGGGGAATGCCCAAACTTCTCTTCCTGCCGGGTAAATTTCCCCAGTCCAGCGTGTCAGTTCTCAGGAGTGCCGGTCCACGTGTCAGAGCTCAGAGGGATTTTGAGCTAGTTTCTCAGTTCTGGTGATGCCACACGTGCTCTCTCCTGGCTTTCTGACTTTTCTCTGTACAGACTGGGAGGCCCGGAATTGTATTCCAGCCGGCACCATCCACCAAGCTATGCTCTCTGGAGGGGAAAATAGTCCCTCTCTGAAGTACACAAGAGGAGAGCTGACGACTGTGGAGTTTTTGCAGGAATTGGGACAGCAGTGCTTTGAGATTGTAAGCCACCCCCCCCCCCCCTCTTTGTGCTTCCTGACTGCAGGGAAATGGGACCCTGCAATGTGGGAACCTGGTGGTTCAGTGAGGAAAGAGCTTTTAAAACAAATCCTTTGATGGAAGGGTCTGGATTTACTGTCTAGGAAGCATTGCTGTCTGCTCAGGGCAGACTTTTCACTGCCATCATGGCTCTGGTACCCGAGCAGGATGGTCAGCTGAATTTGCCTTCACTTCCATGAGCCTCTTGCATATTTCATAACTTTTATTTCAAGGCACCTCTAGGATCAGCCAAGATGAGAAGTCAGAGACCAGCTGAGAGGCTTTTGCTGCTCGTACAAGGGCGTGCTCAGTGGATGGAGGCCATGGGCTCCAGGGAGGGTTCTAAAGATCAGTAGAAGCCCCTCCACCACAGCTCCAGCAACACAGTGCAAGGATCCTCCTTTGAATAAAGTCTTTTGTGAAACAGCTCAGTCTAAAATGCAGATTCCTTTCCTGCCTGCTGAATGGTAAATCAGTGTTTATCTGTAACCTGCCTTGACTCCGTGGCAGGCACACAGCTAGTGCATTTCTCTTTCCCAAAATCAGACCTTTATTTCTGCTGCCTCTTCTGTAGAATTAGTAATGTGAGAAGACTAGTTTATTTGGTCTGAGCAATTTAGCTGGAAGACTGCCTTGTGCTGCCAAAGGAAGTAGGACGGCAAGATAAGATGATCAGGCAACCATTCTACCCAACCACTCTTATTTTCCTCCCTACTCAAAAACAATTTATGGCTAATTATCATTCTTGGGGCGGGGGGACATTTCTCTGGTTTCTCAGGCGGATGTCTGTGTTCCAGTGGACTCTTTTCTCTCGGACTTAATCAGAAATGAGATGATAAAACAGCTCCCCATAATGGCAGAAGCAGTACAGTGTATCCGTGCAGAAGGTCTTAAGACAGCTCTTCTAAGCAACAGCTTCTGCCTGCTGAATGGAGAGAGCTTTCTGCCCCTGCACCAGAAGCACTTTGATGTGGTAAGCCCTGATGGATTCCAAAATGCATTTCTGTGGCTAATTCTATAGAACACTGCACATGAAGTTCTTTACGTGCAGGTGCCAAATGAACAGCAACCGGCAGCACGTATTAGTAGACATAAATGTTAACAGTCTGTGAAAATGTTTAGTGGCATAATTCCTTGTAGTGATTCGGCCTTGAAGAGGGTCTGAGTGAGTGGCAGGTACTTGTGCATTTGAAAATTCATTGCAAAATGCCCACGCAACCACAAGTCTACCTGTAGCAATGTCGATAAAGGACCCAGAAGCTGGAACACCATACAAGAAGTAAATGTTATTACCCAGTGCTTGCTTTATATTTAGTCTTTACTCTTTTAAAGTTTGTTTCATCCGACAGAATTGCAAAGCAATCCCCATATTAGAAAAATCCCACTACCCCAACATGCCGCTCTGAGCTGATGAGCGGGCAGATACCCCTCTCCCAGCACACTTCGCCTTTGCAAAGATGAAGCAGAAGATTAGCCTCGAAGCTGGTTCGTGTGGCTTCACTTTAACAGGCAGCCATGAGGACTCGCCTCAGCATGGCTGAAAATGTGCTTTTTTGTGTGCCCCAACTCACATCTTTGAATTTCAGGAGTTTATTCACGACTTAAGTTTGGTTTATAGCCTTGATTGAAACAGCAAAATATGCAAAGAAGAGTCGTATCGATACATTTAAAACCTGGGACTGTTTAAAGTCATCTTGTCAACGTTATGTTATTATCACCGTGGCTTTCTGTGCATTATACTAGTGACAGCAGTGCCTTCGAAGTTCTCTTAGTGGAGTGATGCTCTGAGATACCTTTCATCCCAGACTGTTTCAAAGCACTTTAATAACCATGGCCTATCTGGTGTCATCACTCATGCCGTGTGGCTCTTCTGTAACAGCAGGCGACAGGACTGCACAGTAATTAGTGGGAAAAAAATTAATTGGATGTGGATTTCCATTAGCACTGGCTTTTATATCTCTCTAATAGATTAATTTCTATTCCTAGAGTGTCTTTCAGTGCAGGGGTGAATTACTGCTTGAATTTTTGATGGTTGTGAGGCAATGTGAGTATTCAGAGACTGACTCAAGACTTTTTTGATGCAAATTTGGGCAGATGATTATGGTCAACATCTCTGCTGCTGTGAAGATTGCTTTGGCGTGGTTGATAGGTGCGATGGGCAGGACACTACTTTTTCAGATCATTTGGAAGGTGGTGCAATCCAAGGCTTTCTTGGACAGCATTGAGCAATTGGTTCAGCACAGTGTGGGACGTCCAGTGAGTCTCCCACATCGTGACATCTCACTGGATATCTTCCATCCGAGGACTGGCTGATCCTGTTTAGCTTATTTGAGCTGACAGAGCCACAGCCAAGCAATTGGCACCCACGCAGTCGCTTGAATCACATCCTATCCAGCTCTGTCAGCTCTCCATTCCCCGTGTCCCTTATTTCACGTGTTAATTAGGCTGTCAGTCTCTTTCCCACCCTCCCATCCTCCATTTCCAACACGGCACAGATGTTTGTGGTCACAGTAGGCTCATGCATAATCCATTTGTTGTTGCTGTAGATGGTTGAATCTTATCGGGAAGGAATGCACAAGCCAGATCCTCGTATCTACAAGCTGTGCTTGGAGCGGTTGGGCGTTCAGCCCCAGGAATCCATCTTCCTTGACAGCAGCAGCCAGAACCTAAAAGCAGCAGCCCAGCTTGGCATTAAAACGGTGAAGGTACAAAGCGATGCAACCAGGGCAGGCTTTGGGTATGGGTCCTAAGTCCAGAAGCTGTGTTTGCCTTGAATGGCTCAGGATTTTCAATCACAGTGGCAGACTCATGCTGCCAAGCCTTTTGCTTCAGCTTGTCCCTATTCCTACAGGATGTGGCTGGGCTAAAGGGGAGGGTTACTGGCAAAGTCTGCACTGGCCTGTTTCATTCATGGCTCTAAACCCTACGGCCAGTGTAACCTTGGAGAAGTCGCCTCTACTTTATGCACCTCGGTTCCCTGTCAGAGAAACAGCCCTAACCGTACGGTTGAGACAACCACATCCATCGGATGTGAGAAAATAAGACACACACTTAACGACATTTCTAGAAGCTGTGAGGATTCATGGATCTGTCAGCTGGGGACTGGTTAACCCACAGGCTTTGGAGACAGTGAGCACAGGGGTTTTACTTCAGTGAGGGGACCACTGGGGAAAGGACAAGCATGGGACTGGTGGGAAGAGTGACCTCTACTCCCCTGGACTGCACAGGGAATTCCAGTGCTTAGCCCAGCCCAAGCTCACCGTGTCTATGCCAGGCAATTTTATTTTCTAACTATCACCCGGTGTTTCTCCCTCCCTCCTGCTTTCAGGTCAATGATCCAGAAGCAGCATTCAAAGAGCTGGAAACCTATCTGGGTTTTCCTTTGCAAGGGTTTGTTCCAAACACTTGTTCGGTGAGACCAAGCATGGAAATCCCAAAAGATCATCTGCAAAAGTACCTTGAAAATGTTCTCAGTGACCAAGCAACAGGTATCACGGTGCTTTTTGTTCTTCAGCCTGAAAGCTCACATATTCTGGAGCCGTTGTCTCTTTCCATCATAATGACCGATGGATTGAAAAATAGTATTAATGAAAGGCTCCTAACCTCCAAGCAAATGTTGCAGCCATCCAGGTTTTAGTGATCTGTCTCAGTTTCCCAGAAATGCGAAACAACATTTTAGGACTTCCTCATTTGGAAGCGGCTGAGCACAAGTTGCCAAAGAGATGCCAGGGGTATTCCTGGCCTGTGAGCCATCTATGAGTGAGTGCCATGCTCCCCAGGGGTTTGGGACACGGGAGTAAAGTACAGGTTGGTGATTGCTGCAAGTGAGATCTCAGACCCAGGGGAAGTAAAACCTGGGGAAGTGGTGAGAAATAATCCCAGCTCATGCTTCTGTCTGCTGACCTTCTGCTCTCAACTCTTCAGGTCCACTAGTGTTACGACAGTTTGGCCACAGACAGTCTGCCCGGACCTATTATGTCAAGTTTGGAGATCGCTTGCTAGTGCTGAAGAAGGAGCCCTCTGACAGGCTGCATCCCTCGGGCTCTGCTGTCAGAAGGGAATACAGGTAAGAAGGAGCTGTGCTCCTCATGCCGGCTGAGCAGGGAAGACTTGTAGGAGATCCCAGGCAACCCCTGTCCTAGGAACAGTGCTCATTCCAGCCTTGGTTTTTCTGTTCCACATCACACACACAGGGTCCACACACCCACCTCCCACATTTTCCCCCCCTGTGTTTTGCACAGCTCCGTATCCCGGTCTGTGATCTCTCCGTTCGTGACAGCTCGCGTGAGCAGTCCTGGACTGAGATACAAGGCTGTGCTACCGCCCTGCAGCTGGTGGTGAGCCTGTAGTTAGGACCCTGTGCCTGTGAAAAACACTCTCCCCACTCCTGCGCTGTGATCCTTCCACGCCGCGGAGCACACCACAGCTCTCCCAGAACAGATCCTGCCAGCTGCAGGAGCCCACTGTCGCATCTGAAAGCTTGGGTGGGAGAGAGGTTGCAGCACAACCCCACAACTGAGCCGCCAGGAGCCCAGCTAAGGGCTCGCCCCTGCTGGAAGGGTCACGCTGCAAACGAGTTTGCTGCGACAGAGATCTCTGCCTCGGCAGCAGAGCAGCAGGAAACTTGTGGGGGACAGTTGTGATCTCCCCTTGGTTTTTCAGAGTGTGTTAGTCTCAGGGCCCTGGGACATAGAAAGATTTTGGCGTGCTGCTTTCCCCTACCCCCAGTCGTGTTATTTTAGTGTGTTTAAAACTGAGCACAGGACTCTTTTTTTTGATCTGTGCGTCTGCCTAGCAACAGTGCGGTTCTGGTATTGATTCCCTAATGCCTCTCTGTGCTGACACGGCTCTCTGGCTCGCCCTGGCAGGGTACTGAAGGCACTCTCGGAGGCTGGTGTTCCTGTTCCCGCTGTACTTGCTCTCTGCGAGGACAGAAGGTAATCTTGTCCCTCAGCTTTCACTCTGTGCTTGACAACTTCAGCCAGATTCTCCCAAAGACAAGGAGAGAAGGGAATAGGGAGCCAGACCTCACAAAGTACACTGGTCTAATTAGTGTTTGCCCAGTCTTGGGCTAGAGGAGCCTCTAGAAGTTCAAAGGACAGTAATGCTTTTATTTGGCTTATTTGAAGTGTGTCCTTATTTTAGCAATTAATCAAAATGCTGTCTTTCTTTGAAAAGCTGCTATGAAACAGTGTTGTATGGCTTCCTGCTGATTCAATATCCTTAGGTTTCCAATAAGGAGGAGATTTTTCTAACTGACAGACCTCAGACTTGCCCCGGGATCTACAGCCACGATAGCAGCAAGTCTGCGACCAGGCCACCCTGTGTAGCCTGCAGTAGCAGGGCTACGCTCAGATCTCTGCTGGCTGCAGTAATAAAAGCCTCTGCACTGCAGTTAAATGCGTGTCCACTGTTCGTATTGTTTGCACGCAGCCTGACAGCTTGGCTGCAGAGCCCACCGCGGGGGAGGCAGGGAGGTGGTTGGTGCTCCAGCCCAGCCACAAGCTCCGGTTCCTGGGCTGGAGGGACTGGGACTGGTGATGCCACAGCCATGTGCCACTGGCTGGCAGCTGAGCTGGGCACGGAGCAGTGCTGTGGAGGCTGCTCCTCGCCTTGCCATGCGGGTGAGGACGGGGGCCTGTTCAAGGTGCAGGTGAGATCTGAGGGGCGGTAGGTAGCAGGATTAACCTCAGACCCACCAGTTCCACCTTGCTTCCCCAGCACTCTTGGCACACCTTTCTACCTGATGGAGCACTGTGCTGGCCGCATCTTCAGGGACGCCTCCCTCCCCACGCTGCAGCCTAGCCAGAGGAGGGCTATTTATGCTGCCATGAGTCAAGTCCTCTCCAGGATCCACAGTGTAGACATCAGAGCAGCCAAACTGGAGGACCTCGGGGAGCATGGTGAGGGAAGGCTTTGAATCCTCTATCACTGTTTTCTTCTGCGTGTCAGCATTTCAAAGGATAGGCTTGGGCACCGGAGCTGGGCCAAACTTGGGGGCAGCTGGGAAAGGAAAGATGAGTAGCGGGGTGTCTGGATCCCTAGGTGTGGTGGGAGGGAGTGGAGAGCTGCTTCACATCCTCCAGGTCTGTGTTTACTGTTAGTAGTCCCCAGCGCTTCCTGTCACGAGCAAGAGCTGCAGTGAGTGCAGGATTAACTTGTTTGCTGCCGTCTCTGACCAAACTTCCTCAGCTCCTCCTGCAGGGCTGTCCCAGCTTTTTGGAGTTGATGAAGTTACATTTTTGTCCAGGATCTGATTATTTCCACCAGAATATCAGATCCAGTGCTGGTTAAGAATGTGTGAGACCCCTGGAAATCACAGTTAAACTCTTGGAGCTTACCTCAGGGTGCTGGACTGAGATCTGCTTGGCTGTTTGACTTTTTCTGCGTGCATCTTTCATGCATCGCTTTTGAAGCTTCTTTGTGCCTGTCCTTTTCCTCAAGAGCCTTCATCCCCTTTCTGCAGCTAATTACATTCAGCAACAAGTTGAGACCTGGACAAAGCAGTATCGAGCCACGGAAACTCATGTTATCCCAGCTATGGAGAGGCTCATCGAGTGGCTGCCTCTGCATTTTCCTGAATCTCAGAAGACGACAGTTGTGCATGGTGATTTCAGGTACTGCTTGGCTGAGAGCACTTCCCTGGAGCACATCCCAGGCAGCAGAGAGGGAGAGAGAGTGTAAAGCAATATGCAGGCTGCAAAGAGGTGATGAGTTGGGCTGGCATAGCAGCTCCAGAGCAGTCCGAAAGCTGGGCTCTGGGTCATGTTCAGCATCCCCCAGGTAACAAGATCTAGACAGCCCCAAACCCTTTGCATCTGTCGTGAGAAGGATATCCCAAGAGCTCTGACTGGTTCTGTCTTGCACCCAGAGCTCTCGTATTTTCCCCGGTGTTTATCTGCGCAGTGATCTGTGGAAGTTTAAAACCAGTACCCATTCGAGAGCAGGGAAGCTGGGGACAGGAACTGAAAGCCTGGACTCCTGATGTCCGATTCCAACTTGCTGCTTCCTCTCTGTTTCCTCCTCAGTAGGCTGCTGCCCTCTCCTGGGGCTAAAAAGGGTGAAGGCTGTATCTACAGCACATGGCAGTGCCTGGAGTTACTGAGTGCTTTTGAAAGGACCAGAAGATCCCCCTGGACAGTGACTTCCCTGATTCACTTACTGGCTAGCCTGTCCTGTAACATCTGTGCATGATCTGAGGCTCGGAATAACTTGGTTTCATTCTTCAAAGCACAGTTCAGTTCATCATTAACCAAGGAGTTCACTATTGAGTAATCTCAGTCCTCCCTGGCCTATGCTTGCAGAAATTAATCTTTCCCTTGTGCAGCCTCCCAAAGGACTCAGCAATTTTTGAAGAGAGTGAAGAGCACTGGAAAGCACCTACAGTTGCTTGGCACTGGGATTTTTTCCCCTCTTGAGACTTTCCTGATCTCTTTTTCCCTCTGATACAGGATGGACAACCTGGTCTTTCATCCAGACAGGCCAGAAGTCCTTGCTGTCCTTGGCTGGAAGCTTTCAACTCTAGGAGATCCCATCTCTGATTTGGCGAATAACTGTATGGCCTACTTCCTGCCACCTCACTTTAATGCGCTGAGAGGTACAGAGAGGGGCAAAGTCACGTTTAACACGCAGAGAGGAACCACAGTTCAGAAACAGATTAGCTCCTGCCCAGAGAGCTCAGCCGGCGGTTGGGCTCAATGCAGCTGGGAAGGGCTGTGGGTCTCGCACCACATTCCCTGCTCTGACCTTTCCCCCCTCCCTCCAGGACGGAAAGTGCAGTGACCACTGTGGCATGGTCACCCCATCCCCAGTTTGTCTCGTACTTGCCATCCGTTTGGCAGATACTCTGCCGTGCGCTCCCGGTGCTGGTTGGTACCATCACCCTGCTCATGGGCGTGGATCTGTTAACAGTCGTGCCAGGGATGGCCCCAGAGAGGAGGGCCCTGCTTCGCAGCTTGCAAAACTGCATTTAAAAATGTGTTTGGATTATTTTCCCTCTCACTTCAGCTGCAAAGCTGGAGAACTCTTATGGGTGGGAAAGTTGTGAACCAGAAGTTTGTCCAGAAAGTTACGCACTTGTTAAAAAGAACAATATAGGTGTAAAGAGAGAGGAAAATCACTCTGTTGTTTAGGAGGAAGATCCATCAGTCAGTGCTTTCACAGTCTCACCCCAGTGAAGAAAACTGCCCCGTATGCATCTCACCTCTGTGGGTTGGTGCCAAACCCCCGTTGTTCTGTGTGGAAACAGCGTGGCAGCAGTGCAGGTGTTGGATGGGTGCAGGGGTGTCTGCGGCTCCACAGGAGGCTGCATGGCTCAGCAGCATCCCTAGAACGCTCCTCGCTGTCTGCTGCCGCACTGCTGCCTTTTCACATCCTCCAGGCTTGAGGAAGCATGATTTGGGGCAGCTGGGAGTCCCCACAGCAGAGGAGTATTCCCAGATGTACCATGACCACATGGGAGCGGAGCACCCTGCGAACTGGAATTTCTACATGGCCTTTGCTTTTTTCCGACTGGCTGCGACGCTGCAGGGACTCTACAAACGCTCTCTGGCAGGTGAGGAGCGCAACCACGCCGGCCCTGTTCCGCACAAGTCTCCAGCCAGAGCACGGACACATGGGCATCGGCGTGGGGAGAGCTGAAAGGCTCTCGCACTGCAGCAGGGGGGGTCGGACCGGCAGCGTGTGCTGCGGGGTTGGGGCACTCCTGGCCATGCACTCTGAGAGCTCCAACATTCCAGGCAGTAAAGCCAAGCGTGGCATTTCTGGCAGTCTTGTGCTTTCAGCATAGAGTTCGCATGGGAAATATGGGCTCAAAATGAAAGATTCACCTCTTTGTTTGGAGATGAGTGACCTGGGAGTAATGGTGCAGCAAGTTATTGCTGCGTGTAGACAAGAAGGGTGCGAAGAGTGTCCTGTAAAGCACAGAGCTCCCTCCCTGCTCCAGCACAGGCTCTGGAGGGTGTAAGGCTGCTATAAACTCTCAGGCAGGCAGTGTTGTGTGGTCGGGATGTGCCCTGCACCAAAAAAAAGGGCCAAAGAGCTACACAGACAGGGCATTTCCCCGGCAGCTGCTTTTTGCTGGATGCAGGGTCTGGTCTGTTCCTGTTTGCTGCTTGTGCTGATGATGGGAGGTTGCTGTGCGGTCACTTTTCCTTCACGGGAGAAGTGAGCAGAGGCCAGCGTTCGGAGCTCAGAGCCGTGTCCTACAGGTGGAGCCCTGAGACCTTCAAACTAAGCACCACCTTCAAAGAGAGACTCCAAAGCAGGGGGGTGGTGTGAACTCTGGGTGCTGTTTATCTGCATACATCAGGTCTGGCCTGGGAGTCTTTATCAGAGAAAAACAAGACGTTATTTTCGTATTCCATAGAGAGGAGTCTCCCCGAGTCCTGCTGGGCTGCCCCAGACAAGGGCACATGGTACGTGACTACACAACACCGGCTCTTTCAGACAAAGGTGTCCTGTTCTTATCTTGTCCCCAGGGGAGCCAGCTCCAGGTGAAGGCAGCCCAGAGGATGCAGAGTTTGTGGCCGACCTGGCTTGGGATTTCGCCATAAAAGAAGGATTCCGTGTGTTTGACAGCCTCCCCGCCACGAAGCCTCTCGCACGTTGTTACAGCACCTTGGCCGCTCGAGAGCCGTTCCTCAGCAGGAGCTATGGTACCTGGCCACGTCCTGGGGCAGCTCCTGAGCCCAAAGTTCCCCCCGTCACTCCCCCCACCAGCCTGCTGGGGATGGCCCAGGGTCTTTGCTGCGAGCTGGAAAAGATCATGGGTATCCAGTGGAGTTTTCTGATTTCCCAGTCCAGGGGGACTCCCCCTCCTCTTCTAGAGTTGAAGGTGAGACACCTTCCTCCCTAAAGCAGCTTTGCTTTGCTGTGCCTGCAGCGGGGTGGGGGACGTGGCATGCCTCTGAGCACTCTTGGTTTCCTGATCGCGTTTGACACTTGGCACTCCTGGAGCCCAATGGCTTGGAGAAAGAGGACTGCGTTCCCATTGCTGGCTACATTCCAATAACACAGTTCATATTCTGGGAAATAGCCGTTTCAGAAACCGGCACTCCCTTCAAAGATGAGCAGATTAATGCCAGCCCAGCTGTCGTCGCTGGTGCTGCTCCACCAAGGTCCTGCCATCGCTGCTGATGGGGTCCCCAGAGCTTGGCTGGGCTTGGGCTTTTCAACACCTGACAGTCCGGTGCTTGCTCATTCCCTGCGCCTGGAAGGGGAAAGCCTCACTGCTGCCTCTGTGTGGGAAAGGCTAAGTTAATTCTATTTGCAAGACCCCCTCCTGCTGCTTCCTTGGAAGGTCCCTCAGGTAGGGCAGGGAGCTGCTTGCACCTCCACAGCTTCATTTCCTCCTTTGCGTTCCCTTCGCCTGCCTTCCCTGGCAGGGGCTGTCCCTGCAGGCGTCCCCATCAGCAAACAGCCGCCTGCCCAGTGATAAGCCGAGCGTGTTCAGCAGTGCAGGCTCTGAGGTGCCACTTGGACTTTGGCCCTGCCACTGTCCTGGGCTCTCCTCTGCAGAGCAGGTGCCGCTGTAGCCCTGGAACCTTCAAAATGATTGGACGTTGGTCATTCCTGGTGCGGTGGTGAGGAAGCAGAAACCAGCCACCAAAGTGACTTGCCCATGGTCGTGTGGTGGGTCAGTGGCAGAGACGGGAGTAGCCTCAGCTCTCGAACTGTGGAGTTTTAATTACACGTCTCCTCCTTCTGCCAGTGCAAGGCAGGTCAGGACCACATGCAGGTGTCAGGGGACCTGGTCCCCTGCCCGGGCTCTCCAAACTCTCTGGTTCCTCTCTGCTTCCACTTCCCAGTGCTGCTGGTGGCCACAGAGTGGCTCAGTGTGCTCGTGGCTCTGAGATGGCTCCTGCTGCAAATAGATTTGCCGGGAGCGGTGTCAGAAGTAATCACTCACAGAGTGTGTCACGAAAGCAGACATCTCTACCCTTGGGTTGCTACCGAGATTATATTGTTAATGTATTCTAGGGACATTATCAAATTCTAGTGGGTTACTTAACCGCCTTTTAGCTGCCAAAAAAAAAAAAATTCCATCTGTTGTTTAACCCTTCAGAAGCATTTCCTTGTGCCCTCTCAGAAACCAGCAAACCCCAGCATTTCAGGGTGCTTAGCAGCTGATCCCCTGAAAAGGTGGGAAAGGAGGGAAGGCAGCAACTTTGGGGAATTTGGAAGTGCTGAGATGAGTGGATCTCCTTGCCCTTCTTCCAAACCCTCATCTTCAGAACAGGGAGAGTCGCCAAGTCTCCAAACATCAGGTCTGCCATGCTCTCCCTACTCCATGCCCTGGGCTTGTGGTGGAGATGCTGCTCCTTGTCTGAGGGACCAGAGACCCCCCTCATCCCTGCCATCTCCCCGTCCATCCCACTGTTCTTTCCCTTGCCGTTGTCCCTGCACTGTCAGTGTTTGCCGTGGAAGCGTGTTGTGAAAGCCAGGGGAGGAGTCTTGCTGCCCGCGGCAGAAAGATAATGCGGTGGAGCGTTAAACAGCCAAACAGTCCTGGCCTGGGACTGTCAGGGCGCTCGTAAGCTGGGCAAGGGCCAAGGGAAGGGGCAAGCCGGCCTCATGCCAGCTGGCACCGCAGGGCTGGAGGTTCATCCCAGCGAGCTTGGCAGCCACATGCCCTTGGCTGAGGCACTCCCGGCTGAACGGGGCAGCGTCTCGGCGGATCCTGCCGTGGCCCGCACGGGGAGCCAGCAGACTTCGCCTGCTGGTCCCGAAGGGTGCCTGTCCCCGCAGTTCTTTGGGGAGATTCTCTCCAGGGGAGCAGAGCAAAGCTCAGTTTCTCTCTCAGTGAGCAGAAGCGCATCTGGACAAAGCCCCTGGCACAGAGCTGCACTTCCAGCGTCGTGGCTGGGAGGGCCAGCACCAGGGTAGGGGGTGTAGGAAGATGTGATGTTTCCCATCCTCTCCCATCAGGCAGAGAGTGCCAGGACCAAAGCATTGGCTCTGACGAAGACTGTACAGGCCCTGGATCGGGATCGCCAGGTGAGCAGACACGTGTGACCTACTATGTGACCCTTCTGTGGCCCAAATAAAGCCACACAGGGGCACCTCCGTTCCGGGGCCTCCTCCACACCAGGAACGAGGCATTGCAGTAGGGGGCTCGCGAGCACGAGGGGTGGTTTGTCCTGTCTGTTGTGAGATCCCAGGTGAGGATATTTCCCCAGCACTGCATTTGGAAGGGGCTGGGGCATTCGCTGCTGTTTTTCCCTGGTCCTGCACCCCCTTACTTGCCCTGCGTGGGCTTTGATCTGGCTGTCACACAGGTCTCCGGAGCAGACCATCTCAGCGGTGCAGACCCCAGCCTGGTGCTTCACTTGGACCTGAGCTCCGTGTCTGGCTGCAGGTCCTGCGTGGTGCACAGGGCAGTGCTCTCCAACCCGGAGCTGAACCACTAGTCACAGCGCTGGGGAGCCTCGGACGTGAGAACAAACCAGCCGCTGGGGCACGGGAGAGGTCGTGCTAACAGCAGCCTGGGAGCTTCTGAAGTTCAGCAAACTGTTATCTCCTATCTGGGCTCAGTGCCTTTATTGCCAGGCTCAGTAGATAATGGGGCAAAATCCACCCCTGGATCATGCGGATCATGGGTCAGGAATGACCGGCTTGGGGTGCAAGGCTTGGTTTTGGGAATAAAGAGAATGGAGCAGGGTGACTCTCCTCCTTCAGCACGACACCTTCAGCTACCTGCGGACGCTAGAAGGACTCCAGTCGGTGGGGGGAACTGAATCGGGTCCTCGAGGACTCTGGCCTCAGGCGAGGCTCCAGAGCTGAGGCAGTGCTTGTCCCCTGGAGCTGGGAGGAACTGGGAGGACTCCATAATCCCATGACTTAGTGGATCTCTCTGGGTTTCTTTGGAGCCCATGGAGGATGCAGACTGGAAAAATGAGGGTTTTCAGTGCTTCACAGAGGCCAGCAACAAGGGGAGAACTGTGGGAACAATCATGGTAATTCCTGGGCTCCTTTTGTGTAGTCTAATATTAATTCAGTATTAAAGTGATGGGCACAGTTCTCTGAATTCTCCAGCTTCTCCAGCGCGGGCGCAGCCTCACACCCTGCTTGCACAAAGCTATATCCATCTGCCCAGGGTCACCACCACATCCCTGCTCCCAGGGACACAAGGGGCGTTGCGGAGGAGCCCTGGGGCGGCCGCGCTGGCTGCTCAGCACCAGCTGTGGGGAGGCCTCGTAACCCGAGCTTTGGTTTCTTGCAAGCTCCAGGGTGAAATTCTACCTTGACCCCAGGCACTTGGCCCTGCTGCGGGAGCGGGAGGGAGCCTGTATCTGCCAGCCCCGGCAGTTGGGATGATTTCCGAGCAGGCCTTTGCACCTCCCACCATCTCGTCTTTCTGGCAGGCTCAATCCCAGCCAGCTATTGCCGGGCTGGGAGCTCGAGGCCGAGAGCTGGGGCTGCCATGAAGGTGTTTGCTCCATTGCATGTGGTTTCAGTGCTGCTGGGTTTGTCTGCTAAGCCCCAGGGAAGGGAAGGGTCCTGCTCGAGAGGAGCAAAAGCATTAACACAGGGCTAACGCCCAACGTCATCAGTTGTCTATCCAGGCACCAGCAGAAGACGCAGAGGAGCTTAGCCCTGAGCAAGGCTTGGCTGGAGCTCAGCTCGGAGAAGCGCCCTGTGGACACGCAGCCTGACCCGGTCCCTCTGGGAGAGGCACAGTGCACACAGGCACGTCTCTACGGGTAAAACAGGTCTTTCTGGCATCTCCCAAAAGCGGTTTAATGCATGCGGGTCTGCAATAGGAGGAAGAACGTGTTGGAACAAGCGGTCGTCAGGAGCGCCACCTCCTAAAGAGCTGCCCAGGACCCACAGGGTAATCAGTCACCCTTTCGGGGGATATGGGCAGCCAAGGACGAGAGAGGCTGAGATCCGGTGCAAGAGGATTTCTTTCAGCTGATCTAGGAAGCCCACAGCCTAATCTGGGTCCTGCTGGATAACCTTGGGTAGCTGTTTTGCCTCTCCGGGCTCTGTGGTTCCTCCCTGGAAAACAGGGCTGATAATCCGCTCCTGAGTGAAATGCCGGAGACCTGCATAAACAGGAACTACCACCAAGAGTTTCCGTGACCTGGGTCTTCCAGGACAGTGGGTTAAACTATTTCTGAATTGACACATTCTATAATTTTTCTGGCCCTTTTAGGAAACCGGAGCCATCCACCCCCAGTTACCCTTCACAGACCCCTCACTAAAGAGTCCAAAGAGATGCGATCAGATACAGGGGAATTACCACAGGTTTATTTTGGAGATTAAAAACTCTTCATATTGTCAGTCTGGGATTCCTTAGTGATGGCGATGATAGCTTGAGAACATCTCTGCTCCCTGCGTGTGAATCTGCTCTTTGTCACGCTGCCCTTGCACCAGGCATCTGACACAAACAAGCAGAAAAGGCCTTTAGCTGTTGTGGGGAGAAGTTTTACAAAGCCTCTCATTTGCATGCACCGAGTAGTGTCCTGTTGTGAGAGCCCTTTGCTGGCTCCTTCCATGTCCCCTGTACACAGTAGTTTCTTTTTTTTGATTCCTGTGCCCGCGCTGACAGCGGCATGTCCAGGCGACCAGGAGTCCCCAGCCGTTCACCTCATCCCACCCCGCAAAACTAACCAGCGCAACAGAGATGTTTCTGGTTTTCCTCTGCCTTTCTCCTTCTTCTTGCCTGCACAAAGTTCCCTGGGCATGGTCAGGGAAAGAGACAGCCAGTGCCGGTGCTGGTGCACCAAAGCAAGCTGGGCCAGTGTGATTTGAGCCGAGCTGGGCTGGCCAGCAGGTCGAGGGAGGTGATTCTCACCCTCTAATCCTCTCTCATGAGACTCCACCTGGAATACCGTGTCCAGCTCTGGAGCCCTCAGCACAAGAAGGATATGGACCTGTTGGAGTGAGTCCAGCGGAGGCCATGAAGATGCTCCAAGGGCTGGAGCCCCTCTGCTGTGGGGACAGGCTGAGAGAGCTGGGGGGGTTCAGCCTGGAGAAGAGGCGGCTCTGGAGAGACCTTATAGCGGCCTCCCAGTCCCTGAAGGGGTCCTACAGGAAGGATGGATAGGGACTTTTTAGAAGGGCATGTAATGATAGGATGAGGGGTAATGGCTTCAAACTGGAAAAGGGCAGATTTAGATGAGATGTGAGGCAGAAATCCTTTGCTGTGAGGGGGGTGAGCCCCTGGCCCAGGCTGCCCAGAGAAGCTGTGGCTGCCCCATCCCTGGAGGGG
>VXBO01013827.1:218932-229942 GCA_013400135.1 Rhinoptilus africanus
CCGCGGGGTGGAGCCCGGTTTGGGGCTGGGGGCAACCCCGCAGGGTCCGGAGCAGGTTGGGGTTTGGGCCCAAAGCCTTGCGTTGCAGGAAATTTTGTTGGGAGGGGGTGGAAAAAAAAGCAACTGTGGGTGGAGGAGCTGGTGCGGGAGCAGAAGGTGGTGTGTCCCGTCACCCTGGGCTCTGTCCCCGGCCCTGCAGCTGACCGCTGCCGGAGAAAACGGTGGGAGAGGGCGTGCGGAGGGAGGGGAAGGTGCCCGGCTTGGCGGTGGGTGTCTGCGTGGAGACCCCCGTGCCTTGCCCCGGGGAAAGCAGCCTCCATCACCCCAGCGAGGTGCTGGGGGAGGCCGAGCGCTCCTTCCCCTCCCCAGCCGCTCCTGCCCCGGGTGCTGGGAAGGCCCTTGGCGTTGGCGGAGAGTTCAGCAAGTTCTCGGCGAGCACCAGGATCTTTTGCACTGAAGCTCTCTTGCCTTGGAGCTGGAAAAACCAAATTCAGCCTTACTGAGGACAGAAGAGTTGGTGAAAAGCTGCTCTTGCGCCTGGTTCAGTTTCAGGACAGTAGGCAGGGAATCTAAAATCAGCTAATCAGGGAAGTGCTGCCAAAAGCTCTAGTGCTGTTTACAAATTCAACTGTATCGTCCCTGCCTGAAGCATTTTCCCAGTGTTCAGTGTCCTGAGCCTCCCGGTGTCCCTGCACAGCTCCAGCCAGGCTTCCCGGGCTTGCAGGGACCTACTGAGGCGGGAACAGTTTCCAATTCACGTGCTGTTTGCTGAGATGTGAATTCCTTTTGTTCACTTGAGGCTGTGTCTGCTGCCGTGTACTTTTAGACTAAAATATCTCCATCATATTGGTGCGGTTTTGGAGCCCACACAAGTTGAGTCTCTTTTAATTAAACTGCCTGCCAAGATGCCATCAGACAACTGAAGCTCTTAGCGCTTTCACCTGGGTCTGGCTCTAAGGCTTCACACTGCTTTGCTTTTTTCATTGCAGATTTTCATAAATAATGAGTGGCATGATGCAGTCAGTAAGAAAACCTTCCCCACTGTCAATCCAGCCACAGGAGAAGTCATCTGCCAGGTTGCTGAGGGCGATAAGGTAAGCATTCTCCTGACGGGGTCGGTTTGTTTTCCGCGTGAGGAGGTGCACAGGGATTGCGGAGGAAGACACTAACTCATCTCTCTCCGAGGCAGCTCCACCAAGTGCTGTGTTTGCAGTAGTGTCTGACCTGGACAAACACCACATCGAGTGCAGCTTGTGTGCTTCCTTGGCTACTGCTTTCAACAAAAACCCTCTGGCTTTGCCTCTTAGCAGTGGCAAGCCGGGACTGGAAAGGGTGGAGAGAAATAGATGTGGGGTGGCTGGGGGCAGTGGCGGGTGGAGGTTGCTGGGGCAGGCGGGGATGAAGGCAGGCACCTTTGGGGTCCCATGGGTGCTCTGCGGGTGGTGTGACCCAGAGTCATGGGAGCAGAGGAGACAAAAGGTCAGGGTTCACCTGAAGAGCCCTTTTCTGCTGTGCACACGCAGTGGGAGACTGTCCCTAGCCCTGGGAAATTAAAAAAAAAAAAGGAGAGCGAGCAATGGTGGGGAATAGAGTCATGTAATCATCCCGTGCCTCATGCAAGGCCCTCCCAGGAGTTTGTGGCAGAGCCGAGGTGGTGTTTCCCAGCAATTTGGGGTTCTTCCTACTGTCTGGAAACTTGTCTGTATTCCCCAAGGGAGGGGTGAGCAAGGGAAACTCTTTGTTGTTTGCTTGTCCATGGCAGACTGGCTTGTCCTGGCGTGACCATTACAGCAAGCCAGAACAGAGAACCAACTGGAAACAAGTTAATGCCCTGACAGGACAAAATAATGGATTAGAGATATGTGATCAAGGAAAAATCTCCTTTAGATTGTGTTGGCGAAATCAAATCCTGAAAAACGTATCAAAAGCACACTTCTGGAGATTTTTCAATGCCTTGTTCTAGGATGCAAATGTTAACCCAGCAGATGACATTGTGGAAATGACTTGACAATATTTGTGCACCACAGAGCTGCAACAACAGAGAGCGTAAGAGCAGGCGGAGGTGGGGGCTGCACGGCTGTTGCACCCATCTGCTTCTCTGCCACGTCTGCTCCCTCCTCCCCACGGGTGCAGACTGGGCGAGAAAGCTGTGGCTTGTTTGGGCTGAGGCTGTGCTGCTGTGCCCAGGGTGATGCTCGTGGGGTGACTGGGGGTCCAGGGGCTGCAGCCCCTGCGCTCCCCTGCCCTGGGACTGATGACTGTCTTGCAGTGAGGCATCTGTCAAGGCTGCAAGTTCTTGCCCCTAAAAACACGGCACTGGCAGCGCCTTGTGCTGTCTGGCTGGGGGCTGTTTTCTCTTGGAGACCAGGGAGGGCTTGAGCTGTGTTTTGAGAGAGCGAGTGAGCGCTGGTTACTCCTTTCTCACCCTCTTGCCCGGACTCCTCTGCAGGCAGATGTGGACAAGGCCGTTAAGGCAGCCAAGGCGGCTTTCCAGCTGGGCTCGCCTTGGAGGAGGATGGATGCTTCTCAGCGGGGGAAGCTGCTGAATCGTCTTGCTGACCTGATCGAGAGGGACCGGGCGTACCTGGCGGTGCGTATCGCGCTCTGTGGCTGAGCTCCCACTGCAGTCCCTAACTAGGGGGAAAGGGAGGCAGAAACGGGTGGTTTGCGCCCATGGGGTGTGATGGGGATTTTGGCTATTGCTAAAACTGTGAGAGAGAGCTACAGAGGATGGGGAAGTAGTTTTGGGAAGCTGAAAGCAAAAAGGCCAACATGCAGAACTGACCTGAGTTGCAAACTGAGAATCAAATCTAAATCTATATGTCTGATTTTCCCCACCTCACTCTTCAGGCAATCTCATTGTCTTTTGCAGGCGCTGGAGACTCTGGATAATGGGAAACCGTACTCCATCTCCTACCTGGTGGATCTGGACATGGTAGTCAAATGTCTCAGGTAGGCATGGAGGCTACAGTGACAGCACAGGAACCCTTCATGCTCCACGCTGGGGCTCAGCTGGCCCGCGGTAGTTGAACCTCTGCTTGTGCAGGGACCAGATCCTTCTGAGGAAGAAAGCAAGTGGCTGGAGGAAATGTCTCTTATTTTCTTTTGACGGGAGACTTGTTATTTTAAATTCAGTGACCCAAACTTTATTGTTGCTAGATACTTTGCAGGTTGGTCAGATAAGTTCCACGGGAAAACCATCCCGTTAGATGGAGACTTCTTCTGTTACACAAGACTTGAGCCAGTGGGAGTTTGTGGACAGATTATTCCGGTAAGTGAAACATATCAGTAATTGCTGCAACATTTCAAGACTTCAGTGTTACCATGAAGAGCTGTCTTAAAGTGCAAGTTATCTGTTGCGAACCACTGCTTCCTCCAGTGGTAAGGAAAGTTGTGGTTGCACCAGCTGGGAGGGCTCTGTCAGTAGAGAACTACCTATTGATTTCATGGGCTCTGAGAAAGATCTACTTTGCATCTGCTGAAAAACAATTAAAATAATTTAAACCCCTTCATAGGAGTTACCTGGCTCAGAACCACAATTAGATTTAAATTACTACCTAGCATTAAAAACAAAAATTCTGTGTGATAAGGAAATAGAGAACTAGCGTGCAAAATTCAGCTTTATGTACCTGATCTTAGTTCTGTCACTGGTCGCAAGCCTAGCAAGGTGGTTTGTCAACAACAAAGCCATATTCACACAATGGTCCGTGGGTAGTGTTACCTCTTTGTAGGAGTAGCCAGACTCTGATTGCTGCATACTGTATTTGCATGTTTTTCATAGTTGCATTGAACAAGAACTGAATGTAAACGCCTCACCGGTCTGCACTGCCCAGTGCAGTAAAGATTAATTCCCCAAAAGGTAGGGTTTTGCAGTGGTACTGAGAGACCTCACACTTCAGAGTAGTTTTCCTGGACAAATAGAAGGCAGTGCTTGAAAAGGAGCCAAGCACTGAAGAGCAGCTAGGGAAGGGTCAAAGACTGCTTCCCTAAGCGCTGCAGCTGATTTGAGCAAAGCTCACTGGTTACTTCCTGATTAATTAGAAACTTTCAAGTTCAGATCAGCAAACGCCTCCTTGTTTTTCAGTGGAACTTCCCACTGTTGATGCAAGCATGGAAACTTGGCCCTGCCTTGGCGACTGGGAATGTGGTTGTGATGAAGGTGGCGGAGCAAACTCCCCTGAGTGCTCTCTACGTGGCTAATCTCATCAAAGAGGTGAGTGAAAAGGCTGGGTTTCCATCGGCTGCCTCGCTGGTGCTGCTGGAGTGTGGTGTGATACAGCCAAACTGGTGAGCTGCGGGGGGCATGTGACAGGAACAGAGGGGCTGTCTGATCCGAAGAAAGGATGGATTGTCTTGGGCATCTTAGCATTTGATTTAGCAATAAAAAAAACCCCTTGTCCTTAAAAATGCATATGCAGGGGACATAAATCTTGATTAGGGAAGGACTCTTTAAGGTTCAGTTAAACAACAAACTTCAGGGCGATTAGAAAGCTAACAGATACAGCTCCAAGCTACGCTTAGGATGTGGGGCAGGGAGTTGTCCTGGTTCTTGCAAACTGAACACTAAAGCTAAAGACTTAGGAAATTGAAGTGGAGACACTTCTTCATGGGAGGCCTCCTGAAGCGTTACTAACAGTTGAAGATAGGTGAAATCCTTGATTTGTAAAAGGAGTAATGTTGCTCTCTCTGCTCTGGTTGGGCAGGCCGGATTCCCACCAGGCGTGGTGAACATCATCCCCGGCTATGGGCCCACTGCAGGGGCTGCCATCTCCTCCCACATGGACATAGATAAAGTGGCCTTCACCGGCTCCACAGAGGTAAGGGAGTACCTTAACCTTTAAGCCCTTGGGATATAGAGAATATCTCACTGCTCTGATACCCTTTCTGTATAACACACTAGGGGTGCCTTGCCTTCTACACTTCTAAAAATACAGCTGGCTTCAGAGCATGATACTTATTTTTACTTTACATAAGACTCTTTTTAGGTGCTGCCTTTAGAATACTTCTAGTTGTTTCCCTTGAGCTGCTTCTTACTAGAGGTGAAACTCTAGGCGGTCTTCAGTTGTTCCCTTAAAGCCCTGACAACGAGGGGATTACGATTAAACTGCTGACTGAGGTCCAAAAGCAGCTGCCCTGCCAGGTGTAGCTGTCTGTGGGAGTGAACTCCTCATACCTGTTCTCACCATGCAGGTTGGGCATCTGATCCAGAAAGCTGCAGCAGAGAGTAACCTAAAGAGGGTGACACTGGAGCTTGGAGGAAAGAGTCCCAATATAATCATGTCTGACGCAGACGGTAAGCACCTGCGAGCGTAATGTTTGATCTGTACCTTTTATATGGGCTTTCTGCAAGCAGNGGAGGTGCCTTGCCTTCTACACTTCATTTCTAAAAATACAGCTGGCTTCAGAGCATGATACTTATTTTTACTTTACATAAGACTCTTTTTAGGTGCTGCCTTTAGAATACTTCTAGTTGTTTCCCTTGAGCTGCTTCTTACTAGAGGTGAAACTCTAGGCGGTCTTCAGTTGTTCCCTTAAAGCCCTGACAACGAGGGGATTACGATTAAACTGCTGACTGAGGTCCAAAAGCAGCTGCCCTGCCAGGTGTAGCTGTCTGTGGGAGTGAACTCCTCATACCTGTTCTCACCATGCAGGTTGGGCATCTGATCCAGAAAGCTGCAGCAGAGAGTAACCTAAAGAGGGTGACACTGGAGCTTGGAGGAAAGAGTCCCAATATAATCATGTCTGACGCAGACGGTAAGCACCTGCGAGCGTAATGTTTGATCTGTACCTTTTATATGGGCTTTCTGCAAGCAGAGCTGGAGGTGAAAGGAAACCTCTCCTGTGTCGTATGAGTCTCCATCTCTGACACCACCTGCCTGTTCTCACCCTGTCTCCGTGCCTCCAGGTGTAGCCGCTGTATTTGTGTATCAGCGCTTCTTCACTCCCACTTTTTTCTCAGGGCTGTGAAAAAGTTCAGTTATCAACAAATGAAAATTGTTTCGATATCTTCCCTCAGTCTTAGTTCCATTTTTGTTTTTGTTTCTTTCTCTTAGTGCATACTGGTTTTTTTCTAGTCTTGGGAAGTTCTGATTCCCTTGTCTCTTGCAAGAGAATCCTTGCAAGATCCTTGTCCTTCCTATTGGAAGGAAATCCTTCTAGATCTCAAATAACTTGTCCTTACTCCGTGATAATTTCAAATAAGAACTCTAATCTCCTTCAGATTAGATTTTTTTTTCCCCGAGTATGGGGTGTTTTAATAGACCCTCATACTAATTAAATCTGTAGGTAACTTCTGCCCTCCCAAAGTGTGGAAAATGCCTGTCAACTGAAAGGACTTTGTATCACTGATACTCCAGCAGTCTGCATGATAATTGTTCAAAAGACGTTACTTACTGACTCCGGTTGATTTTGTTTCCTTACTGGTTTTCTCTCCTCTCCACAATCTTAGTGGCCTGGGCTGTGGATCAAGCCCATTTTGCCCTCTTCTTCAACCAAGGGCAGTGCTGCTGTGCTGGATCCCGAACATATGTCCAGGAAGATATATATCATGAGTTTGTGGAGAGGAGTGTTGAGAAGGCCAAGGCCAGGGTGGTTGGAAACCCATTTGACTTTAAAACGGAACAGGGGCCTCAGGTAAGAGCAGAAAATGTCCTGAACTGTTATCTCAGGAAATAGTCCCAATCTTCAGTCATTGTGCATCAGGAGATTAGAGTGAAAGGTATCCTTTGGTCTCTTGATTAATCTCCTTCGAACTGTGCCAATTATCTCCTTGCTTGTGCAGGAGAGAGAGGCTAATTAACTGATCTGATTTATTCCAAAACCTCCACTTGACACTGGCATTTAAAAATTATCATCTCCCTTTGAAGCTGGCTTGGCAGTCTGTTGAAATGAGGAATTGCTAGAGCGCAGTCACACACGCAGCAGGTAGTAGTCAAATCCCTTTTTTCCCCCCCAGTAAAGGTGAAGCTGATCTGTCTGTCCCCATGGCTCTTAGGTAGATGAAGAGCAGTTTAAGAAGATCCTCGGTTACATCAGTGCTGGGAAGCGTGAAGGAGCCAAACTGCTGTGTGGTGGCAACCCCGCTGCAGACAGAGGCTATTTCATCCAGCCAACGGTCTTTGGCGAGGTGCAGGACAACATGACGATTGCCAGAGAGGAGGTGAGACCCACAGCGCCTTTCTGTCCGTCAGCTTCGTGCTTTGTCATTTTGCCCCCTCTGATGCAGAAAACCACAGGTCTACTCACACTGGACATTCATGAACTGCGAAACTTGATGATTCTTAGAAAGTTACCATTAAACTTCCCTCCAGATTACATCCTGGGCACTTGGCAATACGGGAAGTGATACTTTGAAGTTGATGTCCTGTGTGACTTCTAGGACACATGCATAACTCCGGCATCAACCACAGCCTCCCCCGTGATCAGTTTACACAGATCTTCACCTCCTCTGTTTGGATTTTGCAGATATTTGGGCCGGTCATGCAGATTCTGAAATTCAAAACCATCGAGGAAGTCATTGAGAGAGCAAATGACTCCAAGTACGGCCTAGCAGCAGCAGTCTTTACAAAGGATATTGACAAGGCAAACTATGTGTCACAGAGCCTGCGAGCTGGAACAGTCTGGTGAGCCTTGGCACTTCCTTCTCCCTAAACTGCTGGAAGCTTCCTTGTGTGCTGCCATTTCTCATTAAGTTTGCTCTTTGATAGCCTGTCTCTACTCTGGATCCAATTTTACGTGTATGTCACTGAATGGAATGTCAGGCCTCCAACTGTAACGCTAACTGTTGGTAAAATTTAGGTATATTAAGCTTCCACGCTCCCACTGTGAATTAATGAATGGGACGGGGGGAAGAGAAATCCAGTCCTGCGGCTGGCAGTGAGAGCAGCTGCCGCAGGGCTCTGAGCGCCAGCAGGGATTAGATCGCCCAGCACGTCCCTGCCGTCTTGGCTGCTGCGGTGGATGTCCCTCTGTGTGCTGAGGCCGTGCTGAAGACTTTGCCAAAGTCAGTACTTCAACATCAGTTTACTGTTCTAGCACAAGAGATTTCGGAGATCCAGTATTTTGCTGCTTTTTTTTTTTTTAAACGGTACTGAGTGAACAAGTAGGTGCATTTGATATCTGTCCTCTGAAGGAGGTGTGGGTGGCAACCTGGAGGTTTGGTCCTGTGGTAATGAGACGTGAACTGATTTCATGATGTTCTGTTTCCTGGCGGATGAAGATAAGGTTTCAGTATGGATTAATTCTGTTGGCTGAGAGAACTGACAAATACAGAAATTCTGCCTAGAAATTCAGCTGTCCCTCTGTTGTGAAGGGCCAAGATGTCCCTTTGCTACAAAAGGGCTCTGCCATTACGCAGTTCTGAAGCTGCAGGTGCCTAATTCTTGGTTTCCATTTCAGGGTAAACTGCTACAACGTGTTTGGTGCACAAGCCCCGTTTGGCGGCTACAAAGCTTCTGGGACTGGGCGAGAGCTGGGAGAATATGGCTTGGAGGCATATGTGGAGGTGAAAAATGTGAGTATCTCTGTATCCGAGGTCTTCCCAACCCTCTGCCATAGCTCCAGATTGTATTTGTGCCTGCTGGTATAGGCTGGCCTGCAAGGTTCAATTCTTCCTTCTAATGCTTGAAACAAAACTGGAGCTGCGCTTCTGAAGTAACCGCAAACACAACTCCCTGTAACTGTGTTTAAAACAGAAAGCTAGCCTTGCTTTATACTGCTGAGGAAAAGAAGGATATATAATTGTCTGCATCACTTGGCACTATTTAGCTGTTTCTCACTGTGCGAGTGTATGGACTTCTCCTTGAGTTTATTTTGGTGGAGAACAGGAAAAGCACGTGCTGGGGGTGCGTACCAGATGGGTAGAAGCTTCTGCAGGTACGGACTGGCGGATGAACACTGGGCACTCATCAGTCAGGAGGGGAAACCTGAGCAGTGACCAGTACTTGATGCTGCTCCCTTGAGCCTACGTGCAAGAGTGAGGTTCCTGGTGTTAGGCAATCTCCTCGCCGCAGGCTGAGTAATTTCCTGTAAGACAAGGAGAAAGGCTGTCAGGCTGGCTGCTTGCAGCTGCAACGCTTAAAGGGTGATGGAGCTCCTGGGCAGAGATGGTTAGCCCATGTCCCCAGAGTTACAATACAGCAAAGTGGATAAGGGTCTCCAGCTCGTGACTGGCAGGGGGCTGACCTGGCACAGGAGCTCCACAAACAAGTGTGCCTGCTCCCACCTCTCAAAGAGCAGTGGCATCTCTGGAGAGGTGCTGAGACCGAGCCTTCCAGCTTCCCCCTCTTCCTCGAGCCTTCCAGACAAGTCTCCAGACCAAGGGGATCCCAGTCACTGCCTGGGATATACTGTCCTCTGGTTCTGGTGTTGCCTGGCAGGCTTCAAATGAATAGAACTGACCACTGTCTTCAGGAAAATAACTTGTGACTTTATTTTTTTTTTTCCCCTAGGTGACCATGAAAATTCCACAGAAAAACTCCTAAAGGAGAGCAGCCTGCCCATGCGCTCGGAAACACCTGTGCAGCTTCATGAGACACAAAGCAAAGAAACCTCTTCTTAACACACACAGAACTTAGCTGGAAAATACGTAACTCTGCGTTAAGAAACGTTTCTTTAGAAGGTACCTGAAGGAGCTTTTGTTAAAAAACCACGTTACTTGGCTTTATCTTTCTAAAATACCAAATACAGTTGAGTACTAATGCATTACATGGGTCTACGCTTGTTGCATCTGTATCTGATGAATATGCTTTTTTTTTTTCCAATAAATTGTTTAAATGCTTGGCTAGTCTGGAGGAGGTTTTATAATAATTCTTTGTTGGCTTACACCGTGAGCTCTGTACTCCTTGCCCAATACACCTGACGCTTACATCCCTCTTCTGTAGGCAAAGGCTGAGCTGTGTAACCCGGCAGGGGAGCACCCCCTCCGCCTGAATCTCGGAGATGAAAGTTTGTTCTGGCTGCTCCCCTTGTGCCGGCTCACAATAAACGTTTTTATCTTAGTGAGGGTAACCCTGCCTGTGTCGGAGCAGTTTGTCCCGGTGAGCTGAGCCGGAGCTCAAGCGCACGCGCAAACGCAGGACAAGAGGAACCGGCCTCAAGTTGCGCCAGGGGAGGTTTAGGATGGATGTTAGGGAAAATTTCTACACCTAAAGGGTTATCAAACATTGGCAGAGGCTGCCCAGGGCAGTGGTGGAGTCTCCATCTCTGGAAGCATTTAAAAGGGGGGCAGATGCAGTGCTGAGGGACATGGTTTAGTGGTGGGTTTTGTCACGATGAGGTTAATGGTTGGACTCGGCGATCTGAAAGGCCCCTTCCAACCTAGACCCTTCTGTCATTCTGATTCTAAATCTGCATTTTCTTCCAGACATCAATTACCCCCTGCCTCAAGCAATTTTTAAGGTTCTCACAGACTTTCTGCGAAACGTTAAAGGCAGCCCTACATCTGCTAACTGTCCCCAGCGAAGCAAGCGCAAGAGCTGACCGGGCCAGAAGAACAAAGCCGCGGGGGCTGGGGGCGGTCTGGGCCCCGGGGAGGCTGCGGGGGGAGACTCCTCTGCCGTGTAACCCTCAGAGCGAGCCCTGCGCTGGAGGGCTGGGGCCCTGTGAGGGGCAGACAAGCCCGTGGAGGGCACAAGGAGAAGGCGGAGAGCGGTTTCCTCAGCCCCGGGCCCTCCCGTCCCGTCCCCTCAGCCGCCGCCCGCCGCCTCCCCTCAGGCCAGAGGGCGGCCCTTCACGCCGAGATCTCGCGATGCTTCTGGCCCCGAGATCTCGCGAGGCTTCGCGCCGCCCCGCCCCCTCCCGCGGCGCTGCCGGCAGGGGGCGGGGTCTGGTACCCGCGGGGCGGGGCCGGAGCGCACGGCTCCTCCCCCGCCCCTCTGAGCGTCTTGCGTCATCATAAGGCACCCGGATGCTCGAAGGTCCTGCGGGGGCCTTGATGGTGGTGTCGCGCTTTTAGGGCTGCCCGCTGCCGCCTGTAAACCGCGCCACCGCCGCGGCGGAGGCTCCTAAAAT